>VDFB02353493.1:385663183-385893838 GCA_007258455.2 Sequoia sempervirens | reverse complement strand
ATAATTTCTGATCATAAATTGGTGTTCTGGGAAGGAAATATGATCAGAAGATGGTTTGTGGTGGCATTGGGACCTTTGCTGAAGGTGCCACTAGCCTTGTTCATAAGTAGTTATGCCTACTTTGATGAGAAATTCTCAGGTTGCAGCTGCTGCTTACCTTCTTGGATGCTGATTTTCCGAAAATCAGATTCTAAGATGATTATTTCAGACTTGTTTAGTAGTTGGTTAATTCATTTTCAGGTCTCTCTGTCTCTTATTTGGACTGAATTTCTGCCTCAATCGAGCAAGGGGATGATTCAGTATGGTCAAAGTTCAGGTATGGGTTGTTCTTTGTTGATAAATAATGGACTTCTTGGTATTATCTCATATATTACTGTTTGGGGCAGCGAGCTATTAGCTTGTTGTACCCAAACCAATTTTTTTTGCTTCATCAAGGCATTTTGCATTTAAAAGTCTAAACCTTGCTAATTTGATGTAAAACACAGTTTTGGGCAATACCAAGCATGGAGTTTTTGTCAATAGTTTGTCAGTCAATGTCAGTTTTATTGAACAAAACCTGAAGCAGAGACTTAAAAAGAAGATCTTCACGATGGAGGAGCATTTCATGACGACATTTCATATTGCAGACGGTCATTTCAATGATCGAAACAGAGTTTTTAAAGATCAAATCATGGAGATTTCTCAGAGGAAAAGCCCTAAAGTGCAAGTATAGCTCAAGGGCGCCCAGTTTTTTGGAGGTCAAGATTCTGGTTAAAGTGCTTAAGCATGCAGTCAATTTGTTCACAATCAGTCTGGCTATCTGTCGAGCTATCCAGCGAGGCATTCCGAGACTCACAGCTCCGGTTATCAGCGACAGAAGATAAAATCCCTAAATTTTAGGAGATGAGAAATTTGTCATTTTCAGGCAAAAGCGCGCCTCTAGCCTGAGGGCGCCCATCTTGAAGCAGGGGTAAATCTTGTCAGCTTCGATGCCGGTTGCAGTCAATTTGTTCACAACTAGTCTGCTTATCCGACGAGATATCAAGCGAAGTCATCCGACTCTCAGAATTCAGGCGGCAGTCGTCCAAAGATCAGCTTAAAATGGAGTTTTTCACGTTTCTGAGCTTCTCCGTTTATGCCCAGTGCAAGTACAGGCCAGGGGCGCTGGCTTAAAGGACCCTCCAAATGGCATTATTTGCAGATAGAGTCTTCACGGTATCAGTAGTATTCTAGCCTAGCTCCGCAACGCACCATTCAGCTTGTCGATCCGACGTTCCTGGTGGTCGTGGCAGAGATTCTACCAAGCACGTAATTTTTACGGGCGGACCATCAAATGGTTTTCAGTGCATTTTCATAGTCTTAAGGCGCCTAGCCTTTAGGCTGGTCAGATGAGCTCGTTCGCGTTCAAAGTCTTCACGGCTATTGAGCGTAATCAATTTATCTTTCCAACGAGCATAGTCGTCAGCCTTCAGCATTTGGCAGTTGCTCGTGCGTGCGAGGTCTTTGGTGTCATATTACAAAGTAAAGATGTCCGAAAAATGGCTAAGTCTGGTAGCGGTAAACGTAAATAAAATACGCACTGGAGTTTTTGAGGTCTTAGAAGCAGTTTTCTTGCCTCAATACCTCCAGGGACTTCTCTTGAGGGCCCTCCTGGCTGTCCGTTAAAACAAATAGTGCCTGAATCGGGTCATCCCAACTCCAGATATCAGCCGTCAAAGTAGGGTATTTTGATGACAATTGATTTTCGTCGAAATGACAAAAGTGCAACCTTGAGCCAGGGGCGCTTTTCTTTTTGAGGCCCTTAACACACGACTTTAGTCGTGGATACAACCGTTGGATCGCAGAGCTATCTCAGTCATGCGGTGAGCTTGCGTCACCATTATCGGCGGGGGTTCTCGTTTGCAGCCGGCTGGCAGTATTTGAAGTGTCGAGGAGGTGGCGGTTGGAAAATAGCCAAGTCAGACCCGTAAATTGTAAAGCAATTTAATCAGGTGCGCCTAATTTTCAAGGGGTTAAACGATGGATTTTGCAGTTGTGTCTCCCAGCAGACATTTCTTCCTTGTTCAGTAGGCTTTCCGTTGATTATCTCAGATCAGTCTCAGCATCACCCGGTCATCCGGAAATCAGTGTCAAAGTTGGCCAGTCATGACAGTGTTGTCAGCTATTAAATAGGGAGTTAGTAAAAAATGAACTATCTTGAGCAAATGGACGCCTATGTGCTCAAGAGATGACTTTTCGGAATCAGTAAAGTCAAAAGATGAATCTCAGAGCTTCAACCAGTTTGTCAACTGAAGTTCAGAATATGTCTATTTTTAGCGCCATTGCATGATAATAATTATTTTATTATTATTTTCAAATTTGAACTTCAGACAGTGGCAGTCGAACTAAAGAGCAACCAATCAGAGGCTTTCTATTCTGGTTAGGGTTTATGAATTCTTGCAGTTGCTAAGTGGTGCGAATTTATTATTATTTATATGTGGCGCCATCTTCATTGTTCTTCACAAGCTTTCAAAAGAAATTCGTATTTCTCAAGAGCAAATTTAATCTCAAGAGAAATTCGTGATTTTTCAAAGACAAATTAATTTCTTCCAAAAGAGATCGAAGTTTATTAAATTCAAAGAAAATTTAAAGTAAATTCGTGTTTCTTCAGAAGAGAAGGGCGCATATTTCAAAAGAAATTCAAAGTTCAAAGTAATTCGCAAATTCCCTGATTCTTAAAGGCGTATTCCCAATTCTCAAAGGCGTATTCATAAATTCATAAAATTCGCAAGTTCTTCAGAGTTCAATTCTTCAGAGTTCAAAGGCGGATTTCATTACAAAAGGCGAATCCTCAAATTCAATACAAATTCGTATTTTCTTCAAGGAAAATTCGAATTTCATTCATTCAAAAGGCGCAAATTTCAAGAGGAGCAATTCGTAGTTTTCAATTCCAAGGCGAATTCTTCCAGTTCAGAGGCAAAATCTTCATCAATTCACAGAGGCGATTTTTCCTAACACATCTTTTTGCAGATTCAAGTTCACAATTATCAGTTTTTCAAAGAAATCTTGAGCGATTTTCACAGAAGAAGACATCAAAAAACGTCTTTTGCATCCTTTAAATCTCAGATTTCTCACAAAATACATTGTGCATGTTCCTGAAATTGGCGAATTTGATAAGTCTCAGTATCTGGATCATTTCCATATAATTTCCTCAAGTTGAATTTGTGCGCTTGATTTTTCACGAATTTTAGCTTCAGAACATTCGTTCTCGAATTGCTAATTTTCTCAAGTGAAAATCTTTGTACAATCGAGTAGAAGTTGAATTTTCGCAAATCTGACCTTCGGGGTTGTCTTAGAATCCTTTTCTGGACAAAACCCATATTTCAGATTTTTCGCTGAAAATAATTCTTCAAAAGGCTATTTTAAACTCTTGCAGGCTATTTTTAGATTCCAGAAATCTTGTCAGAACATAGCCGAGTTCACAGTCAACAGGCTAATTTTTCAAAATGCAGTTCACTTAGCTTGAATATAGGACCAAAACCGTCCTTACTTATGATTTTCGCAGGGTGGTTGAGACAGACCTTCACAAAGTGTTGCCAGAGGCAGTGCTAGACCCAGTTAAAATCAGAAGTTCAATCATTCAGAATATTCAGCAGTCTGGTTTACTAGAGGCCGCTTCCATACCTATCTCCGTTCATTGTGTTGAGTTTGTAATGGCTTGCATTAAGCATTACAATCCGACTACTCGTGAGATAGCGTCAGTCGACGGACGGGTCATTTGCAGTCTCAAACCTGTAGACATCGAAAGGAGTTTTGGCATTCCTCAACATCCGAACAGCCTAGTTGTTCTATGGAGCAAAGGTGTACAAGCTTTGATGTCGATGTGGACAAATGTCAAGAAAATGGCGTAGATGGTTAAAAAACAAGCGAAGAAACAGATTTCAAGCAAACAATGTGGGTCGTGGTGAATACAAGGATGAGTACGCGATTCTAATCACACTCTTGAATCGTGTCTCAGGTCAAGCACACGCAAATGTTTTCCAGCCTTGGATGTATTATATTATTGGTCGCATCATTTCTAGGCAGGAGCATTATGACTGGGCATCCTTCATCAGCGACATTCTCCACACACAGATTACCGGTTTCATGGTTGCTCATGAGTTTCACATGTGTTCGTATCTCGTGTACTTGATCGCTTATCAGGGTCAGTTCCGAGGACTTAACACCGTGGGAATTCTCACTGTTCAGAAGGTTTATCAGTATTATGATCAGCTTGAGTTCACCAGAGCTGAATGTCATTTCAAGCGTGTTCACGAAGCTTTCTTGATTTATACATTGAGGAATTTGAACCGGGAATTGCATGTTCGTATCTCGGCGGTTGCTAGGGCAGCGATGGATGGATGGGCAGATTGGTTTATTCAGTTCCCAACATACACCTACATCCGAGTATACGGCTTCACAGGAAATCCAGCTATGCTTCCACGTTATCCTTCTGATAAAACAATCTTTCAGGAGTTCCTTAGACAGATGCATGATGTTCATCGTCTTCTACGCTGCAGGCACAGACCATCACTCAACTTTCCTTTTCAGTTTGGAATGTATTGCGCAAGTTTCCATACCGATGCAAAGATCATGGACAAGAGCTTGAGAAATATCATCTTAAGTATCTTGTCGAAGCATCGCGTCTATGACCTTTCAGGTCATTATACAGCTCGCCTCGCTGGAGGCACATATCACGAGCCTTCTATGGAGGATTACCGGGCAAATTGCTCAGATGACTTCGAGGTTCGCAGACGCAGTTACGGCCGCTTCTCTCTCTCACAGATTTCTGTTTTCTTGTCAGAGGATGTGGGAGGTTTATCAGATGATGAGGGAGAGGTTCTTCCTCAGTTTTTCAGAGAGCAGGTCGATACACAACCGTTGCCAGTAGTAGATTGGTACGCCAAAGAATATGCAACGGTCAAGGAGAGGTCAAGTAGTGTCATCCAGAATAGTATACTTTACCTCGACAGCAAGAAGACAAGAAGAGTAAGTGTTCCTAGAGCAGAGCCGCCAGTGGTGGTAAATCCTTCGCTACCTTCTTCGTCAAAACCTAACAAGAAAAAGAGGAGTAACCCTCCTAAGAAAGTACAGGCGCCAAATAATTCAAAGGGCAAGGCGCTTGCCACTGTTTCACACACAGAGCCTGACAGACAACCGCTTATCACAGAGCTAGTTCAGAGATCAGCTCAGAGCCCGCCAGTACCTGAGGTTCAGCCTCAAGTTCCTATAACAGTTCCAGAGCCGTCACCAGTCCCAATTCACATTGAATTGGACTTAGACTCTCCACCTCGCAGTGAGTCTTCTACACACTCACTCTCATCAGTACCTCCTGTCGCTAGTGTAGACCCTTCTAGTAGCATTAGCCGAGATCAATCTTGGGTCGAAGCTCAGCTAGGAAGGAAGAGGAGGCAGCCATCTTATGTTCTCAATCATTCTGATTTCGATGACATTTACCAAGATGCGCCAGATAAGAGAGTTAAGAGCATGGTTCACGTAGAGAGAAACACTGACATGGAGGTTGTCATTGAGACCGCCGTACCTCCACAGGGGAAGAACTTGGCTGAATTAGAGTCTCAGGATTTTGAAGTTATCACAGCCAACCTTGGTCGCAGCACACGCCAGACTCAGGTTGATCTTCTTCAAGTTGCTACAGACAGTGCCAGGGACAGAATACTAAAGGATGGAGAAGACAAAGCAGCCCTCAAGGCTGAAATCAGACAGGTTCGTCAGTACATTTCTACCCTTGTGCACAGACCAGGAGCCATCAACACACTCCCACCGATGCTTGAGCCACCAGTAGAGCAAAGTCAGCTCAATCACTTAGTTGCATATGGCAAGCGTTTGGAGGAATGGGAAGAAGATTTCGTTGCTAGAGGCCGTACTATGCTTACAGAGTTATATCAGTTGCGGTACAATGCACGAGAGCTCCGTATTCGTCTTCAGGATGAGGAACGGGATATGGCTATTAACAAACCCAGGGATGAAATTATGATTGCTCACCTGAGTTTGGCTTATGACACAGTCACAGATGCAGAAGACAGAGAGGCTATCTACTCTTGGAAGACACAGTTGGTTTTCAGAGCAAAGATAGAGGACAGCTTGGCATCAGAGTTGGCTGAGAGTAGAGAGCACGCCACTAGTGCACTCCGGTTCGTGAGGACTCTTGTGTCTCGCTTACCGTGCCGTTATCAGATCGAGGGTGGTGCCTACGTGGAGCTGCAATGGCTGTTCACCGTAGCCTGTGCACTCTTATTCATACCATTTTCGGGGAGACAGCTTGGCTGTAAGGTTACTCAGCTTACAGTCATGTCAACATTATTCGATGAAGCAACGAGGAGCAAAAGGGAACTTCAGTCTCAGATCACAGCTGGTGAGGACATGCTGCATCGACATAGCATCCTTCGTCAGAGTCTCATCGCTCCAGATGGTGATACAGTTAACAATCTCATTGAGGGATTGATTGCTCGAGATCACACATAGTAAACTTCAGTTCCCACCTCTCAAGATAGACATTACACACACGAGTTGAACTGGGTGTTACCCTTTCCAGTTAACTCGGTCGTCACGCCACATCTATTATGGAGATTCGGCCTTCACACTTGAGTTTTATTTAGGGTTTTACTGCTAACTCCATGTTAGTCTCCAGCTAACTTTGCTTTCTCAATAAGTACTCTGGATGCTCTGACAATTGTCCATTTTTAGATTAGATAAATTTCTACCAAACTGGTAGTTGCCCAAATTTGACTATATAGTTTACTTAATTAGGGTTTGGCGCATTGCTTACATGCATTGCAGGAACTATAGATGACACAAGGTGATTTTAGGGTTCCCTACACCTTGATGTATATAAATAAGAGCTTTTGCTCATTTGTAAATAACTTTTGCTTGAGAGAGAAATATATGCTGCGCCTACCTTGCCCTCAATATTGCTCTTTTTGGTATTTGTTCATGTGTCTTCACTATTACAATTGATTGTTATGCCACATAGGGTTTCGAAAGATTGTAATGCTGAATTCTTTCCATAGTATAGATATATCTGTTTGAATATCTTTATCATTGAAATCAATTGTTATGCCACATAGGGTTCCAAGAGATTGAGGTGATAAGGCTATTTTGTGTTAATTTACCATTGTGATCGATCGTTATGCCACATAGGGTTTCGAGAAGTTGCAGCGATAAATCTGTTTTGTGAATCTTTATCAATATAATCGAAGGTTATGCCACATAGGGTTTCGTGAGATTATAAAGATAAAGGCTGTTTTGTGAAGGCTTTGCTGTTTCGATCGAGTGTTATGCCACACAGGGTTCCATAAGATCGTCTTAGTGAATTCTTAAATCTGTTGTATCCAATAAGCTTGTTTAGATTGAGATGATAGTTGTGCCACCTTGCCCTCAAGTAGAGAGTCTAAACATGCTTATCGTCCGATAGTCAAACCTTGCTCCGTTTCCTCTTGCTCTGTTTTCCTGAGGAGATTGGATAGATATAAGTTGTAGTTTAGTTGATTTGCAAAACCAGAGAAAACTCAGCTGCAACGTAAAAGTTCTTTCAAGAAAGCCTTGTACCTCTAGCAGCTGAAACAAAAAGACAGGACATAGTTTTAGCTTATTTTCCTTTGCAAGTACATTTGTCAAAGCATAACGAGGGATTCTCCTCCATAATTTGAAGAGCACTCATTGCGTAGTGTGCATAGGCTGTTCATAACAACTTCTACTCCAGAGGTGTTAGTTGTTACGCCAACATAATTATAAATATATATAAATATCTACAATACACAATAAACATTGACAACTTTAAGATCATTATAATATAAGTGCTAAAGGATATATAATATAAATAAATAATAAATATATTATATATTTCAATAAGAGAAACTTCGTATTCATGCGCCCCCCTTAATATCATGTTAATATGTCTTCCGTCACAAGAGGGTTATTGTGGTGATTGTATCTCTTATGCTAAATGAAGAAGTAGAAGACATCTAAGCGCAACCTCAGAATACAATACCAAAAACATTCGATAACCCGTACCCCAGATGGTCACTGACGGGGATGCAAGGAGTTTGAATAAGTTAAATCAGCCACATCATCTCTTTATCATATGAATTAGCAATATTGACGATCAATGTATCAACACCCTATGTGAATTATTACTGAAGGATTCAATTGAGGAATAATGAGCATAGCTGGCTGACCATGTCCAAAGGAGTTAATATATATTTATATCGCTTTTTATCGCCCAAATTAAAAGTGTAGCGATTACTTATTAAAATGAAATTTATAATATGAAGATAGGGAAATATAAAAAGCAACGATAATCGATAGGATGATGGAGTAAATAAGGAATATATGGAGATCATTATAAGGAAGAAGCACTTAATGATATGGGATAGCAATTAATTATAAGAGTGGAGATTATATTTCAAAAAGAGGCAACAAATGTATTTTGTAGAAGGATCGCGCTTAAACAGGTAAGAAAACAACGATTAAGTATTAAGGCAGCGATTCAATCTCATTTGATAAGTCAGCAATTCTATCTCATTTGATAAGGTAGCGATTCTATCTCATTTGATAAGGAAGCATTTGGTAATGCAAAGACGGGAATTAAAAGTTGGAAGTGGTGATTAAAATACTTAAGGGAAACAATTAGAGTTTCAAGAAGCAGCGATTAATTCATTAAAGGCCGTGACTATAATAAGAAGTAAAATCACACTTAATTAATTAAGGTAACTCTAAGGATGGGTGCGATCCATAAGGACATGTTCCTTCAAAAGTAACGTCTCTTCCTAAGAGACATGATTCCTCAATCAGCAACAGGGATATAAAGAGGAGAAGAACAGGACTTAGAAAGGGATGGAGGAGGTTTTTGGGAAGAAGTGTTAGTACACTCAAATGGGCAGATCAAAGTGCTCCTAAAGGGCAATTGATCATCACTCAGGCTGCTTATTTACATGCAGGAAATCAGATACCCAGCCATTACAATTATCACATGATTTAAGGTTAATATTGACAGGAATAGCAAATAAGGAAGACACCAATCTGCTGACTATATATGCATGTAATACTTGGAAAATTCAGAAACATCACTCTCTTTGTTAAATTTAGTGATCAGATTAATGCACAGAATTTAATTTCAAAATCAGACAATAAGAACACAGCAGATACCCTGGGAAAACCCTCCTCTTGAGGGAGAAAAACCCAGCAACAATATATCACTTATATATTGATATGTAAACACAAAAGGTCTCCTTTACAAAGGCCGATATGAAGGCCAATAAGAGGCACCACAAACTGATGCAAATACAGCAACACAATGATGTATTTCACTGATGGATCTCAGCCACTAATAGAATACACTTCTACAGAAGTCGCTTCCTTCTCTAGATGATTCGTACTTCACTTGATATAATAATATCGAACTTAACTTGAATTGCACAGACTTGATAAGGGATGAACAAATAGAACTCTAACTGATGATGAACAAATGAATATGCCATCGAATATATATACAACTTAGAGGGAGAGGTCGCAACTCTCCAAAGCATCATGTCGGCTATCTTAAAGCAACACGTCTCCAACAAGGAAGTCGGCACACTTGAAATTCGCGCCTCCACAATTTAGAATCAAGGTCGGCCTTGATAGAAAAACGTGCCTCTTCATTATTATTGTTTGCTTTAACAAATAGTAGTATCTTTACAAAAGTCGTGCCTCTTGAGACTTCATAAATTAAATAGCCTGGGGCTATCATTTAATTTATTGTAAATAAGTAGATCGCTGGAACAAGCAGCCCGATGCTGCTAATAACATCAACACTCCCTCTCAGCTAGGGATGATACTTCCAGCTGCACAAAACATATCACCTCATCGTGATGTCTATCACAATGGCTACAACCATATGTGAAAAGAAGAATATCACCTCATCGTGATATCAGATATCACCTCAACATGATATCAACCATAATGGCTACAGCCATATATGGTATGTACAAGTGTTCATCACTTGCGTGATGTTGTCACCTCAACATGACTTTCACCATGGCTCCCCCAGAGGGTGAAAACACAAGTACAAGAAAAATCATCATGGACTCTCTCTCGTGATGCTGTCATGGAGTCACACACAAGACATCCACCATGACTCTCTTAGAGGGTGGAATCAAGGGATTTCACCTCGAACTTCTCTTACCGAGAAGAACTCATTAATCAAGGGATTACACCTCAAACTTCTCTCTCAGAGAAGAACTCGTTAGTCAAGGGATTTCACCTCGAACTTCTCTCACAGAGAAGAACTCATTAGTCAAGGGATTTCACCTCGAACTTCTCTCATTGAGAAGAACTCATTACAGAAGATCACTGATACTGAGACTCTTTCTCAGTTAAGGCTGGATTCTCCACCATACCAAGCTTATCTCGAAAGTACACACTTTATTCTGGAGAGAGGCTTGGTGAGAATGTCTATCGTTTGCTCATCAGTGCTGATATACCTCAACTGTATAGCCTTCCTCAATACCATATCTCTGATATAGTGGTATTTTATCTCAACATGCTTGGTTCTGCCATGAAACATAGGATTGACAAAAAGCTTCACACAACTCTGGTTATCACAATGAATGATAGTAGGCTCCATTGATTGTCCAAACAATCCTGCAAGGAGCTTACGAAGCCACACTGCTTCCCGAGCTACCATACAAGCTGCAATATATTCTGCATTTGCTATACTCAATGCTACAGATGATTGCTTCCTGCTGCACCAGGAAATTAAAGCCGATCCTAAACTGAAGCAACATCCAGAGATGCTCTTCCGATCTGTAACACATCCTGCCCAATCAGAATCAGTGTAACCATGCAACTCCAAGTCAGCATCTGAAGAATATCTCAACCCATATCCAACTGTGCCATGCGAGTATCTCAGGATATGTTTAGCTGCAACAAGATGTATCTGTCTTGGTTCACACATGCACTGACTAAGTGCACTCACAGCATAATAGATATCTGGTCTAGTGTTAACTAGATACATCAAGTACCCAATCAACTGCCTGTACATTGTAGGATCCACCAAGTCTGAACTAGCTGCAGCCTCCTTCAATTTATGCAGGTCGGTCTCCATAGGTGCAGACATGGATTTGCAATCTATCATACCAAACCTCTTAAGTATATCAATGGTGTACTTCCCTCGACTTAGAATCATCTCATCTGGTTTCTGCCAGACTTCTAAGCCAAGGAAGTAATGCATAAGCCCAAGGTCTTTCATCTCAAACTCAGAGGCCAACTCTTTCTTACATTTGATGATTAAGTGCTCTTCTCCAGTAAGAATCAAATCATCAACAAACAAAACCAAAATCAATGCTTCACCATCAATTACTTTAAAGTACAGATTAGAGTTAGCATCATTCTTCAAGAAGCCCAAACTTGACAGGTAACGATCAATTCTTTCGTACCATGCACGAGGAGCCTTCTTAAGACCATACAAGGCCTTCTTCAGCTTGCAAACATGAGACTCCTTCCCATGTATTTCAAATCCATCAGGTTGCTCGATATAAACTTCTTCCTTAATTACACCATTTAGAAAAGCTGTCTTCACATCCATTTGATGAGTCTTCCATCCTCTAGAAGCAGCAATGGCAATGATAGTCCTGACAGAAGTATAGCGAGCAACAGGAGCAAAAGTTTCTTCATAATCAACTCCCTCTTTCTGAGAGAACCCTCGAGCCACGAATCTTGCCTTGTACTTCTCTATGCTCCCATTAGCTGCATGCTTGATCTTGAAGAGCCATTTCGGAGATACCACAGATTTGCCTTCGGGTCTAGGAACAATGTCCCAAACATCATTTTTGAGAATTGATTGGTACTCGTCTGACATAGCATCTTTCCAAACCTGTTAACTGGAAGCTTCCTCCACACTAATCTGACTCATCAAGGCAACATAACTGGAGAACTTATGTGGCCTTTTACTTTCTCTTAATGTACCTCTAGGAGCTGCGAACCTTTCAGCCTCTTGCATAGTTTGCCTAGCCCAAAGAGGTCTCTTCCTTGTAATCACTATATCAGTAGGCCCATCAGTAGGTTCCAAGGGCTCAACTGGAACAACATCTTCCTTCTGTTCTAAAGTCTCCCTCTGAATCTCAGGAGTATGGTCAACTTCCATATCCTGAGGAGACTCATCATAGTCAGTCTCCACATGAGTTCTCTTGGATCTTCTAAATGCAACATCTTCCTCGAATGTGACATCTCTACTGATTTCAATCAATTTCTGACGTGGAACATATATTCTGTAGGCTTTTGATGTCTCATTGTAGCCCACAAATATTCCCTTCTTGCCAGAAGGCTCCAACTTAGTTCTCTTTTCTTTTGGATCATGAACATAGACATGACATCCAAAGATCCTCAAATGACTAACCTTAGGGTTCTTCCCTGTAAAGGCTTCTTCCGGAGTCATATTCTCCAAGAACTTGTGAGGACTTCTATTCTTAACATATACTGCAGTCCTTGGATCTTCTGCCCATAAGAAGGTTTGCAGATCCTGGTCATGAATCATGGCTTTCGCTGCTTCTATGATTGTCCTGTTCTTTCTCTCTGCAACACCATTCTGTTGAGGATTATAGGGAACACAAAACTCCCTCTTAATCCCAGCATCAACACAGAAATTTCGAAAGCTACCAGAAGTGTATTCTCCTCCATTATTAGATCTGAGGATCTTGATTCTTTTACTGGAAAGATTCTCTACTAGAGCTTTGAAATCTTGAACCTTTCTAACACTTCCTCAGACTCTTTAGTTTTCAAAAAATAGATCCAAGTCTTTCTAGAGTGATCACCAGTAAAAAGAACATAGTACACGAAACCACTCGAAGAAGGAATAAACATAGGTCCACATAAATCAAAATGAATAAGGTCTAAAATACACTTAGATCTACTTTTTCTACTGTGGAAAGGAGCTTTTGAATTCTTACCCATAGCAATGGAACTCTTCTCGTTCTTCAAGTTCTTGTTTAGTAGTGCCGTTGTTTTGTCCAATTGCTTTGTTAGAGAAGCAATCTTTGATTTAAGCTTCTTGCAAATTTCTTGCTTTGTCTTTAATTGGTTTCTCATCTCCTCTTCAATCCTTTTTGCTTCTTCTACTTGAACTTTTAGGTTTACGATCAACTTTTTTGATTCTTCAAGATTGTGATAGTTTTTCTTTGGCTTCACCGTCCTCTTGAATTCGTAATCCTTGTTTCAAATTTCTTTTCTTAAGCTTCTCGATCTCACTGTATTATAATGGAGTTTCTCCTTGAGATCCACTTCTTTGTCTTCGTTATACTCTTCTTCTAAATCTTTTTCTTCTTTCTTTTTGTCTTCATCATCCTTTGCTTCCATTGCCATGAAGAGTATTTCTTCTCTATCACTGTTCAAAATTTCTTTGTCGCTTTCCTCGACGAGCTATTATCTTTCTTGGAATAAAGACTCTTCATGTACTTCCAAATGTTCTTCTTCTAGGCTCTATAAGTAAATGAAACTTTTCAAGCTCCATTGACCTAATTTTGGTAATTTGTGGACATTAATATTTCTTTTTTTTCTTTCTCTATTATAGGCACTTGGAATCTCTAACAATATGCCCTAATTTTGAGCACCAAGTCTCAACCAAGAGATTTCCTACTTTCGTTTATTTGGACATGGAAGTAGGATTTCATGAAATCCTTAACATGTACTCTTATGCAAGTAATCTTTTCGTACTTCATGGTATCCTTATTTTTCATTATTCAAACTTTCACATTGTATATGCTCCCACCCTCTAGTAGGTGATCCTATCTTGTTCTTCTTTATTGTCACATCTGGATGTATTGACTTTGCATTCTCCATCTTTAGATTGAGATGCCTTCGAGTGATCTCCTCCATCTCCACATGTGGACGACTTGGGTGGAAATTTTCTATCTTAACATGGAGATGTCTTGATTAGCTGTTTATCTTTGCACCACTACATCCTAAATAGATGTATTGTATCTATTCAACATGTTTTGTAGGGCATGCATTGGACAAGCTAGTAGTTTTATGTAAAAACAACTTTATGAGAAAGATATTTTAAACCATTTATGCATTTTCTAGTACTCAGTTCTAGTCACAACCTCTTTATGCCACTTTAAACATTAATGTTATTTGAACATATTGATTTTGTTGTTTACTATTTCCTAAATGCATCAATTACATGTAAATTATCTATACTATAGCACTATAGAACCTTGAAATGAGACAGAATTAATGCAAAAATAACTTTATTAGAAATATAGTCTACATTGTTTTTCATGTGTTTTCTCTTCTTCTCCTTTGTCTTTTCTAGTTAGAACCTGTTTCCATCACATTAAATGTTAATGTTATTTGTACATTGATTTAATAGTTTTCCTGTTTTTAGAAAGCATCAATTATATCTATTGTATTGACTTTTTCATACTTGTTCTTGCTTTCAGCTACCTTGCAGATTAATTGTATAATGATTGTTGTTTTACATTAACTTGAGCATTTGCTTTTTTGGCAGGTTTCTCTCCTCGCTCTTTCACTCTGGAGTTTTAACTATGCAAGCATTTTTGCTTTTGGCCTTGTCATCTACATAGGATATGTTCTTTATGTCTTCCCTTCAATATACTCTTTGCATCGAGTGAATGTTGTTCTTCTTAGCTTTATTCTTGTTTGGGTTGTGAGCACATATGCATTCAACGCAACCTTCAATGTCTTAAGGAAGGACACTAAAATGGTACATGGAATTGATAAAGTTGCTCTGATATTTCTTGTTTTGAGTTGGTATAGTCTTGTACAATGTTTATTGATAGATGCATTCACAGCTGTCTTTGCTCATTAGGATACTAGAAAGTTTATCGATAGATCCTTTAACAAATTTCTTTTTTCATTAGGATACTACAATTTGGGACACAATCGGGCTGTACCATTACTCTATCCCAGGGGCTTTCATCTTTTCTCAGTTTTGTCTTGGCGCACTTGTTGCAGTTCATATTTTTGTAAATAATTGTGTGTTTAGTAGTTTGAATAATGTGATTGCGACATCAATTGAGGAGCAAGAAAATATGGAAGGTATGTTATAGTTTAGGTTCTCTTCTTATTTCCTTTCATACCATGCAAATCTTGTTTTCATTTAACAATTACCAGTTGGATTTATAATGGTATGCTTAGGCTATCTCACCTTCATTGAATCTTTCACTTATATATTATATTTTCCAACAAGCATGCATTCCAAACTGGAATAGAATTTTTTATTTTTGCGTATCTTGTTCTTGATGTGTCCAATGTCTTTACGAATGTGATCCATATGCATCGAGCCTAGAAATGGATTATGAATACTTGGCTTCCTTATAGTGAGAGGCTGTGGTCTCTCACTTTCTTGTATTTGGTATATGTTTAGGAATTTCAGTTGAGATTTATATATGCGATATTAGTATGTAATGATAGACATCAAGATGAAACTAGTTATTTGCTTTGTTTATGTCCATATTGGTGAAATTTAGCAAGAGAGATCTGGAATAATTCCCTATGATAAAGCGTTTCAAGTATTGGGAAAATATTTTAGTTTCAAGTTCTTTTGAAATTTTTGATTCCTTTTTTGAAGTCTATTAAAGAGTTGTCTTCACTATTGCATTTGAGATTGGATTCATTTGAAAGGTTTTAATTAGGAATGGGAAGTTCTTTAAACCAACACTTGAGGTCTAGGCAATCAAACTCCACCATGTGATTGCTAAACATAGATAGAGACATTGTGCATTTTTTCTTGTTATGGGCAAGACACATGGTACTTTCTATTGGGATTTTACTATTTAGCACTTTATGTTGTTGTTTATGGTTCTTGCTATTGAGCATCAAAAGAGGTTTATTGCATGTCAAGAAGGAAATATGCATTTTTGTAAGGATGGATTGAGCTTCATTTTTATAGAAGCCTTTTTATTAATCTTTGATTGTTTTTTATTGATTGTCTTCTTAACTATGATGCATTTTAGAACACTTGTTTCATATCTTATATATTGGTAGTAGTGTTGCAAGATGTAATGTCCCCCTTTTCAGCGTGATCTTGTTTGCAGAGTGTTAGCCTATTTCTTGGACCCTTGTGGGCTAACTGGATTGGTTAGAGGGTTAGTGGTACTTTCTGGAGAGTTTGATCGTTCTGGTTTTCAGAGCCCAGTGACTGGTCCACAACAGGCGTTTGCAGTGCAGGAGTCGACAGCTTCTGACGGCACAGGATTATATGGTGTTTTGAGTGAGTTATGGGTTTTTAAGTGATTTAAATATTAATGGATTTAATATTTAATTATAAAGTCAAATTGACTTTATATTTTTAAATCACTTAAATATTCTCTAAAAGTGATTTAATATTTTTAAATCACTTAAATGAATAAAGTGCGCCCAAGTATTTAATTCATATACTATTGAAATGAATTAAATTTTATTTAAAAGATTTTAATATCCAAAAGTGGCGTATTTTCTTGGGATTCGTGCCTTTGCATAAAAGGGCATTTCTGGCAATGAGAAACTCACCTTTTGACAATTTCGACTTTGCCTTGTGCTATTTCCTGTGCATTCTCCTGTGATCAGGGTTTGAACAATTTTTCCATTGAAGAACGATAACTCTTCAGTGTTGAGCACTTTTGAGGCTGTGAGAGATCAGCTGAATTTGAGAGTTTCATACAGAGGTTCTATTGGGCTTGAATGTTTCCTATTGGATTTCTTTATCAGTTTCAGAGGGTTTTGGGAGATGGCGCCTTCATTTCATCTGGCAGACATCATACTTCTTGGCCGTACTTCTAAGTGAGAATTCAGGTGGTTTGCAGTGAAGTGTGTGGCTCTTGTGCAAGGGCATTTGGGCATTTCTTGGAGAAACGCCTTCTTTTCTGAGGGTTTCTCTTCATCATTTTAGGCGTTTGGCTTGTACTCTTCATCTGCCGCCGTTTTCAGGCTGGATTTTGCATTCTGTAGCTTTCTACACCAGATTTGGTCAGTTTTTCACCATCTTGGCTGGCAAACTGGACTACTTTCTTAAATAAATAATCTGGACACTTCCGGGTATGTTTATGAGTTCTAAATCCATTGTTGAGCATATTTATTATCTTCTGTATTGTCAATTCGCCTGAAATAACTCAGATTTACATTTTATATGCATTTATGCTGTGCGCCCCTTCTCTTCTGTCTATCAAATTTTCTCTAAAAAACTAAATAACACTAAAAAGACTTAAGAAATATTGGGGTTTGAGTTGAGAGCCAGCAGGGCTCATCACAGTGGTATCAGAGCGGTTTCCTGCCATCCTGTTGGGCATTGATCATGGCTACTTCAATTACTCAGAGGCAGTGGGACAAGAATATGGAGAAGCTGAAACAAAGTTTGAAAAAGTTGGATGAAAATCAGAAAGGGATAAATGAATTGATTTCAGATCCTGCAACCTTAGATAAAACAGCAAGGTTTATGGCATCCATCTTCAGGTCTACATCACAAAATAAAAATGAGATACATGAGGTCTCTACAGGTGAAGTATCCAGAAATCTTCACAATGAATTCTCAGCAGTTAGTGACCAGCATACAGCTGATCTTATGGAGGACAAAAATCAGACTTACATAGAAGTAGATGTTGGGCACAGGACACTTCAGGATGAGCAAGTGTTGTTTGAAGACAAACCAGTTGTATTAGAGCAGCCAAATGAAGATAAGGTTTCTTGTGATGCTTCATTAGGTGAGTCTAGCATTACTTCATCCTATCATGGTAAAGAATCAGATTGTGGTTCGATGAATGTTATTCATTCATGTGAGAGTCTATTGGAGGCCCAATATATTAAGGTGGATGTGGAAGTTGATCCTTTACTTAGTGGGGCAGCCACTAGTGTTTTGTCTACACGTGATGAAGGAGACATTTTACAATGGCATGATGTCATTACGGATTTGTTTGAGGACAGCAGCTTAATGCCTCATCATTCTCATGAAATAGGAGCTTGTGATCATGAGCAAGCCAATGAGATAATATCATCCTTTGATGGAAGCCCTACATCCATTGGTGGACATGAAGATATCAAGCATAAGAAGACTGATTTTGTGTACTTTGGCATTGAAGAGATTAGAAGGTCTGAAATGCTGAATGAAGAGTGGTTGAGGAAGGCCAAGGAGGCTAGGTTAGTTGCTGCAAATGCAAAACAACGTCTTCAAGAGGTGAAGGAAAAAGTCAATCACCTAAACATAGCAAGATATAAAAGGATAGATGACCTTAGAAGGCTTTTAACTCAAAGAGAGGATGGATATGGATATGTACCTTGTTCTAATAATGATTCACCATGTGAGGTTGAAATTGTTCAAAGTTTGGAAACTCATTCTTCTAGGGGTTGCATATGGGATGACGATGATCCAGTTTCTCTTCCTAGAGTAGATGGTATTCCGTATGATGATCTTCTCTTCGAGTTAGATATTACTCACGATCTGGCAACTATCTACTTGTTGCTTGGTGATTTAATCTTCTTAGACTCTTCATTGATCGATGGTTGTCCTACTTGGAGTTGGCATGATTTGCAGAGTTGGGATTTAGGAGCTACATTGCTAGATGGTTGGTTTCATGGGTTGACAGGTTATGGTGACATCATGGGTTCCAGCTATAGACAGAGATGTTGTGTTGCGGATGCTTCCCGATATTCTTACTTTATTATGATGGATGGATGTGAGTACCGTTTATATTGGGATCCAGGTGGCGACAGGATTGGTACTGTGTTTTGGATGGGTTCCATGCATTGGCTTCACCACTTTTGGCATGGTGAAGTTGAGATCAGTGTTGAGCAGCGAAAGACAGTTGATGACAGTAGGGACATTTCACAGCACTATCCTTGGGATCCTGGTGGAGTGGTTGATCCTTTGTTGTTGAGATTGCTTGCGGTCAAGCAATTTCAGGGAGGGCGGATTGTAATGTCCCCCTTTTCAGCGTGATCTTGTTTGCAGAGTGTTAGCCTATTTCTTGGACCCTTGTGGGCTAACTGGATTGGTTAGAGGGTCAGTGGTACTTTCTGGAGAGTTTGATCGTTCTGGTTTTCAGAGCCCAGTGACTGGTTCACAGCAGGCGTTTGCAGTGCAGGAGTCGACAGCTTCTGACGGCACAGGATTATATGGTGTTTTGAGTGAGTTATGGGTTTTTAAGTGATTTAAATATTAATGGATTTAATATTTAATTATAAAGTCAAATTGACTTTATATTTTTAAATCACTTAAATATTCTCTAAAAGTGATTTAATATTTTTAAATCACTTAAATGAATAAAGTGCGCCCAAGTATTTAATTCATATACTATTGAAATGAATTAAATATTATTTAAAAGATTTTAATATCCAAAAGTGGCGTATTTTCTTGGGATTCGTGCCTTTGCATAAAAGGGCATTTCTGGCAATGAGAAACTCACCTTTTGACAATTTCGACTTTGCCTTGTGCTATTTCCTGTGCATTCTCCTGTGATCAGGGTTTGAACAATTTTTCCATTGAAGAACGATAACTCTTCAGTGTTGAGCACTTTTGAGGCTGTGAGAGATCAGCTGAATTTGTGCAGTTTGTGAGAGCTTCATACAGAGGTTCTACTGGGCTTGAGCTGTGTTTCCTATTGGATTTCTTTATCAGTTTCAGAGGGTTTTGGGAGATGGCGCCTTCATTTCATCTGGCAGACATCATACTTCTTGGCCGTACCTTCTAAGTGAGAATTCAGGTTGTTTGCAGTGAAGTGTGTGGCTCTTGTGCAAGGGCGTTTGGGCATTTCTTGGAGAAACGCCTTCTTTTCTGAGGGTTTCTCTTCATCATTTTAGGCGTTTGGCTTGTACTCTTCATCTGCCACCGTTTTCAGGCTGGATTTTGCATTCTGTAGCTTTCTACACCAGATTTGGTCAGTTTTTCACCATCTTGGCTGGCAAACTGGACTACTTTCTTAAATAAATAATCTGGACACTTCCGGGTATGTTTATGAGTTCTAAATCCATTGTTGAGCATATTTATTATCTTCTGTATTGTCAATTCGCCTGAAATAACTCAGATTTACATTTTATATGCATTTATGCTGTGCGCCCCTTCTCTTCTGTCTATCAAATTTTCTCTAAAAAACTAAATAACACTAAAAAGACTTAAGAAATATTGGGGTTTGAGTTGAGAGCCAGCAGGGCTCATCACACAAGACTCTCTAGGACTAGCCCAAACTCAACGAATCTTATGGCAGGTAGACAAAATTGAGGTCTAGGGACTTAGGACTTGGGTGCCTAGTGAGCCTGGTTAGTCGCCAAACCTACCGAGTTCTGTGGTTGAGACTTGATCGATTCAAGTATAAAAATCAAATAAAAATGAATAAAAATTGAAAACGCTCTTAACATAAAAGTGTGAAAGAAGCATTTTTTGAAGGGTTTGGAGAACTCTTGGAGCTTGGTTATAAGTAACAAAATTATGAAAAATGGCATGCGCCATGAATGCCTATGTTGTCTCAAAGGCATTGATTTTGGCTAGGAGTGCACCAAGGGCGTTGCTCTTGAACCCCATGTGGGGTGTTGCCTCCAAACCTTGATGAGGGGCACTACCTTTGAACTCTCCACTAGGGGGCTACCACCCCCAAACCCCTGCTAGGCATGCTGCCCCTCAACCCCACTCCTAATTAGAAGCTTTCAAACAAATCCAATCTCAAATGCAATATGAGCTGCCTTTGAAATAAATGATACTATCTGCCTTTGAAATAAACACACTTGATTTCAGAATGCCATGACCTCAAGGAAAGTATGATGCTAAGGAAAACGGCAAATGGCAGCTGCTTCTATATAGTCAGCCCATCTCAAATATTAACTTGCCCTTATACTGTGCAATCAAAATTTGAATAATCTCTCCAACAAACTGGCTAGGGTAGAATAGTTGCACCACTAAATCTAGTTACCCGTAGGGTTTGCGTATTAGGGTTTCAAGCTCCAAAAGCTTTCAAAATCCACACAATAGAAGAAATATGCAAGCATAGTGAAAATGGACTGTGAAAAACACTTCTGTTTCCAACTGCACAATGACATTTGAAATTCTCGCTTTTGATGTTTTAATTAAACGCGGAAATAAAGTGACTTTATTATCCTTCATTAAATAATTCACTTAAAGTCACTTTACGAACTTTATTAATTTAATTAAATAACATTACCCTTAAAATATGCTGGGATGGATAATATTAAATAATTAAATTAAATATTCCCTTAACTCCGACATTAGCTCATGGGAATAAAATAAGCTAATTAATCACTTTGGCTTAGGCATTGGAAGGGGTTATTACATAGGGTTTCAATGTATCACTTTGCATAATTGTATATCTTCTAAATATAAAATTGCTTAAAAAATAAAAAGTGCATGAAAAATTAAAAATAGTTTCAGAGAAAGTTCATCTATAAGATTAAGTTCTACTAAAACTATAAACTAATTTGTTCTAGAAATATCCTTGAATAAAAAAATAGCTTTTCTCTATATAAAATTGATTCTAATTTTAGACAGTTTAAAAATAGTTCTGTATGCACTTTCCAAAAGTAGCAATCATTGAGAGCATTGTATTGGTTGCTGTGATGGTGAAGTGAAGTTCCTGCTGGTTGCTTCCTTTCTTCAGCATGTATTCTTTGATCACTTTGATCACAGATTTCACTTATTCTAGATCTAGTAGAGCAATATTGTGAAGCATTGACTTGTGAATGTTAAACACTTTTTCATTCATAATAATTAACCTCTCATATTTCTGCTGTCCATGCTCTACAAATTCGATATTAATTGAGTAATTCCATCAATTCATTATCACGTCCTCACCAAAATTTGTAGGATTTTCCAAGTCTTCCTTCACATGCATACTGATGTCCTTTTCCAACTTACTGTTTTCCTTATGTTGCCTTCTGCATATTTTGGTAAATAGGAGACAAATTCTAAGAATGTATAAATCTCATATTCCATTCCATTCAATTTATTCATCATTTCTTGTACAGATTTTACAACTTTTATTGTCTCTACAAAAAACTTGATAGATTTGTGCTCGTTGAAAGAATGATTTGCTTGGTGAGTTGGAAAAATGCCATGACTTATTAGAACTTTTGATTGAACCTTGGTATGTTTCTCAAGGCAGGTTTATATTCTGCTTTCTTTTCTTGTTCAGATTGCTTAATCATCTCCTTTTGGGAGTCAAACCTAATACATTTCATTGGATTATCAATTAATGTCAGCCCTCAATCAACAATTATTGATCCAAGATACCATTGTCTTGCCATATGATGCAATCTTATCTAGTTATGGATCCATGGAATTTAATCTAGGAGCATTCAGGTTTATAATGCCCCCAATCGAAGAGCTCTAGGAAATGGATGATTTATCCAACATATGCTAATGATTTAGCAGTATTTTCAGAACTTGCCGATTTTTTGCCTAAAAATCGCTGTCAGAAAATGCTGGATAAAAAACATGGTAGGAATGCGGTGTTGACACGTTTTTTCTCTTTAAACCCTCGAAAATGTGTTGGCCCCAGACCCCCACGAGGGGTGTTGCCCCTTGACCCCACTGGGGGTGTTGTCCCCAAACCCCCATGAGGGGCGTTGCCCCTTGACCCCGCTGGGGGCATTTCCCCTAGATCCCCACTGCCCCCAAACCTCTACATCTAGCTGGGGGTGTTTTCCCCAAACACTCACCAAGCTTATTTGATTCATTTTGTAGCTATATTTTGCAGAAAGTTTATATTTTCTCAAAAGATTATGTTTTTTTCAAAAATTAAGTGTTATATAAGGTGCCGAGTTTTGTTGAGTACTCTCCGAGTTACTTTTTTTTGGCTTGCCGAGTACTCTCCGAGTCCGAGTTTGTGAAGTATGCATTTACTGTTTCAATTCTCATCTCTCTATATCTTTGGACCATTCTGCATCACAAGCTTCTGCATACACCAACAACTTCATCTATATCCTGAGTCTCCATCAATCACCTACTGGGAACCCAAAATCCAACAAAGCTTGTAGAAAACTTTAAAATAGTAAGATATCTCCAGATACAAAACCAATGAAGTCAATAAAGATGAATCTCCAATTCCAATATTGATCATCCAACCATCAAAATACCCAATTTTGTCTCTCAATTGTCAAAATCAAGCAATGCAAAATGTATTCGGTGCATGAGTAAACTATTTATCATCAATTATCACTGACTCAACAAGTATCTGATTACTCAATAGGTAACAGCCTGACAGTAATATTCTCAATTACCAATCTTTAATGAACTCAGATCTACAAACATTTATGAAAAATGTGTTACAAACCACCATCTAGTTGTTTAACTAGATGCCCAAAATATCAAAACCCAAAAAATCTACAAATGCAGACACATGCCAAAAACAATTATCCAAAACTCAAATCTTTAGCAATACTGAACCCAATTGAGTGCTCAATGCCACAAACAAATCACAATGCACAAATGCTGAAAGGTAACAAAAACCATACAATTAATTATGAATCATCATGTTCTGGTTCGAAATCTGGAACATAATCACAATATTAGAACTTGGGAAATACTGATCCTTTGGAATTATGAAGAAGAGATATGCAAACTGTTGGACCTAATTGATCAGTTCTTGTGAAAATCCATACATCATATCTACGCACATGTCAAATAGTGCACAAAGTAGTCAAATTCATCTCCAAGCTTTTAGATATTCTTTTTTATGTGTTGGAAATATTGTCATTGATGTCAAAGGGACATGGACAATATCCTTGTCGTTGATGTCAATAGTGTATGGACAAGATTGTTAGAATTATTATCATTGATGTCAAAGGAAGACTTCAGTGATGACAAGTTCGTTGATTGAGGATAAGGAAGAATAAGAGTTTGATTTAATCTATTTATGTCAGCGCTGGATTTAAATGGTAGAAATTAAAATAGAATATTAATTAAATGGGCCGACCCCTTAAGGAAGTGTTATCTCCCACCCATGGATGGTCGACCTCACTCTGAATTAATATTTACCAAAGATGGCCGACCTCACTTTGGCGTCTAGTCAAAAGGTATTTATATTAAAGGAGTAAATCGCCCAAGTTATACAAATATTTATACAGTGATTAAAAGAAGAAAATAGGCAGTTAAGGCGATGCTCCATATATAAGACAAAAAGTCTTATTCAAATGATAATGAGGAGGTGCAATTTGGTTTGAAGAAAAGATGATCAACATAAAGGAATGTTTAAACAAAAAGTCATGTCTATTTGTCAAAGGATGTCTCTCTTCACAAGGACATAAGGATATAAATAGAATGAAAGATGTGATGATGAAAATAGTGTGTAGAAATTTGAGATATGTGAAGAACAAGAAGAATAGCAGAGATTAAGGTGTGTGAAAAGAAAAATATATATTATTAATACACCAATGGACTTGTGAGTAGAGGTGTGAGATGTGTAAAGTTTAAATAAGAAGAAGAGGAGTGTAAGCAAGTGTGTGGAACATATGTAATGTATCATACAAGCAGATTTGTGAAGAATAAAGTGTGTGGTGGAATGAAATAGAAATATCAATCTTCATATGGAAAGATATGAAGAAGATCATAGTAAGAGATATAAATGCAGATTTGAAAGAAGAGTTCAAGCAAAGATAAAGGAGAAGTTTATGCAGAAATAGAAGAGGGTTTATGGTAGATCTATAGAGAAAAGTATAAGTAGATTTGAAGAGAAGAACTTGTTGATTTGAATGTGATTGTTCATCATCCATTGAAGAGGACATTCACAAAAAGATAGTGATCCTGTTGCATAGAAGGTTGGTGCCTTAACAAGAGATTGGTGTCTCTTACTGGGTTGGTGCTCAGTTTTGGGGATTGGTGTCTTTAGTGGGTTGGTGCCTACAAATTCTACAAGTGGGGATTGGTGTCTCTAGTGGGTTGGTGCTCACAAATTGTATAAGAGGGGATTGGTGTCTCTTGTAGGTTAGTGCCTACTAAGATTATAAAAGAGATTTATATAAAAACAATTTTTTGCCATGGTTTTCTCTTGTAAGAGTTTCCACGTAAATCGTGTGTTTTTCTTGTGTTGCATAATTGTTAGATCTTTTGTGAATGATATTGTGCAATTAATATTATTGTGGTTGTTAGTCTCACAAGTAAAGAATTGTCTTATACCGATTCCCAACCCCGCCCCTGCTGCCCCCCTCTCAGTATAAGCATGTGCTCATTAGTATGAATAATATGAAGGATTTTCCTAGATGACTAGAAGTTTATAACTAAGAAATTTGCTAGAATGCCAAGATTTTTTATGCTAATATCCCATTGTATTTTGCATTTTTATTATATCTATGAATTGCTTTATGTTGTTAGATTGTAGATTAAGTTTTGAAAAGAAATTAATATTGATTTAAGTTTGTAATCTAATAATTCTCTTAAAAAGATTAATAGTATTGTTTTTGTGCAGAGGAAAGCAAAACAAAGGTTTTAATCCTCGCGATAGCAGCATGGTGTTTCCGCAGGAGCTCACGGTCAATTTCGTTGCTTCTTATGTTCATCTTAGGAATGAAGCTTGGGCTTTTGCATGCCGTATATAGTGAGTAACTTATTTTTATTGATCCCTGTTTTTATTTTATATATGAGGTGGGAGCACCTATTTATTGACTTAAGTATTTGTAAATATCTATATCAATAAAGCTGGTTGAAATCATTGAGAGTTTCCATCAATTTGAAAAACATAACTAGTGAACTTGAGGATGAGAATGATTTGAACTTAGAAATGATGACTAATGTGAGATTATTGTTATCTTTTCTTTAAAAAACTACACATAGAAATCTTTGCAAATCCAATTTTCATATGAAGTTGGAGATATTTGAGTTCTTTCAAGTATTTACATTTGAAGTACACCTTTGATATATATAATTGACTAAAACCATTTTGGAATCAACGTATAGTTTGTAAACATAAGGAAAAAATGGTTTCAACTTGCATATTTAATGACAAGTGGGAGACTTGTCTTTCTTGAAAACAGTAGATATGGAAATGTTTGAGAATTGAATGGATTTACTCAGCCGGAGACATTTCTTATCAAACTGACAGTCACAAAGTTGTGTCAGCATGCTCTATACTTTGTGTTTTTGTTCTTTTATGACTCGCATTTGTTCATAAGATGATTTGCATATTCATTCATACTACTGGTCAAAAGCTTTACCTATTGATTAATTATGTAGTGACTAATTAGTTTGTGAAAAGGTGTGACCATCAGTGTAATTATGTGTTGAATTAGTAGGTTGAATAGGTGTGGTCACCAAATTTGGACATATAGATGTGAATTTTTTCTAGTAGAACAATGCCTTGGTTTACATCTTCTCATAAAGCCTTTGAAATTAGTCCAAAGTTTGTGAATATCTTGTGTAGGCTATGCTGTGAAGTTGGAAGTGTTTACTTTTTGAATACAGAAAACAAAAAATAAGTGGTAATGTTGAAAATGTGATTTAATTTTGAACTATTTGATACAAGTTTCTACCTTAGATATATGGAGTCCCATAGAGTAAGAGAATACTGAAATAGTATTAAATTTGAATATTGTCTATCAATTGAATGAATATTAAGCAGTTTAATGAATTATACATTTTAAAGCCAGCATTTTTAAGTATGTGAATAACTCTATCTATGATAATCCGTAGGAATATTTTTTTGTTAATGTCTAATATTTCTTGCTTTATCTTTGAATTTTTATATTTGAAACATAACTACCTACAATGATTTGGCTTTGAATTGAGTGATTTCCATGATTCTTAGGGTACTTGTGTCATTTTCCCTTTTGAAGATAAATGGACTGCTTGAGACACGCTGTAAATAGATTAAATGCAGCCAAAAGAGCGAGGCAAAAACCTTTCAAGAGCTCTAGTAACAATTCTAGTACTAGACCCAAGCAGTAGGACAGGTATAGCTTGAGGTTTTGGCTTCTTAGAAGCAGCTTCAAATCTCTTCAGTATCATAGTTATCTAAATGTCAACAATTGTAGGCATCTTTTGATGGGTCATAAGGCATTGCAGGAATCCTTTGGCAATATCAAACATAAGCAACAAACTACTTTAGGAGTAGTTAAGTGGCTTGAGAAATGTTAAGGGATCATTTGGGGCATCTACTTATATGGCTGGAGTTTAGGAGTTGGGGCATGTAATGTCCCCTTGTTGGGCCTAGCCAGCTTTGTTGACTGTTAGCCTGTTCCATGGGTTCCCGTAGGTTAATTGGGTTGTTAAGGGAACTCTACAGTTCTTGGAGTGGTGTAGTTTGACAAAATTTCAGTTTTTATTGTGGCATTGAGCCCAGTTGTTAGTATGATTTACGATGATGGTTTCAGAAGTGTTTTCGGACACCTGATCCGTGCTCTACATTTCTTGGAGCTCATTGCTATTTTTAGAAAGTCACCGTTTCAGCACTGACTTTGTCTCTTGGCGACAATTACACCTTGGTACATTCTGTTTCAGTATCCAATGTCTTGGTGATGCATTCCTCAAGGCGGGCAGATTATTTTAAATAAATGCTTAAGTTTTAAAGTTTTAACTTTATGTTATGCTTAAGTGTTTATTTAAAAATTAAGTGACTTTAGCCTTTTTGAAGTGAGCTCTCAAGTGGTAAGAAAAAGATATATTTTCTAAATAAACATTATTTCATCCAAAAGGGATGTTGGGTTTTGAAGAAATATAAAAATGGATTATTTAAGCTCATTTCATTATGCGGGAATTTATTATGAATGTTATGTTGCTGGATTTTCTCCAAGAACATCCTGAGGATGATAACCCTCACGAGGAACATCATCCACATTGGTGAAAGATCTTCCCTGGTTGATTGTTGATAGTTTAACACAGAGACTATGCTTGTGTGTCATTGTTGTGATTCCCAGATTCGTTGTTGTAGGGTTATTTGCAAAAATATTGAAGATTCTTTGAATAATATTTTTGGTGAATGCTCAAAGGTGGATTTAGAAGAGATATTTGCAGATTGAAAGAATTTTACAGGTAGAATGATGGGACACGATGTTTGAGATAATGAGGAGATTTGTTTGTTAGGTTGTTGTTGGGCGATAAGCATATGCAACTGGCGTAATTCCTCAATAGCAGGTCGTGAAACATTTGCTGGGTGATAGATGACTTTGCTAATGCTAGGTGTGTTATTAGAAGTGCAGGTCAAAGGGGTTACAGACTTGAATTTGTTAAGGATGGCACTGAAAATGGTTTGCTGAGTGTGGCGTCAGATTTTAAGAAGATTGCAGATCAATGCGTGCATCATACAAGGTCTCTGGAGGGTTGGCATTGGATGAGACAGGTTTGAGTGGTTTGAAAGAGCCAATAATTCTTATTGCTGGAGACTTGGAACCATTTCTTCGAGCCAATCTTGGCATATTGTATGCATTCAACCTAGTCTGTTAAAGAGGACTGTGCCCAAGTCAGAAATGTTTGATTTCAGTATTTATAAATGTGAAAAGTTAGAATGGATCTTTCTATTTGTTTATCTATGTGCATGAATGTGTAATGATTGTACAATTGAAAGATAAAATTGAGAATATCATGTTCATGGATGGTGAAACAAATCTCTAGCTATATATATCCTTAGGGTTATAACTTAGGGTTTCTTTCAATGCACCAAATTCAAAACAATGACATCACAATTTACAGTCAAACCTTGTAAATAATGATAGATGCAAATCTTGAATGAATTAAATATATTTGTGCAATGTTGTCTGGAAATTATAGTCAAATTACAACTCAGAAAATCATAAAATTTACCAGCACCTCAGAATTGACTGGTAATGCCTTTTCAAACTTCCTAATGTGCAATATGAAGAGCACAAGAGATTTACTGAGAGCGGGGGGTGGGTAGTGAATCAGTAAATCAACACAGACTTTTGCTTTTTCAACTTTTAATCAATCTTAAACTCTTATCAACATCAACCTTTTAATATGAACCAATGTAAACAAGTTGACTCCAATTTATTGAAATGTTTAAATGACTTTTACAAATAAAAGTAGGCACCAACCTACTTGACTTATTAATGAAAGATTTAGTAGGCTACAACCTACAAGGAGCACCAACCCCTTTAACTATTTAGTAGGCACCAACCTACAAGGAGCACCAACCCCTAATGCAAGGCACAAAGTAAGATGATTGCTTTCAATCAGATCTGCACTCTCCCAATCCTCCAAACTGCTTTTGTAATGAAAGATATCACCCTAAGCCCACACAAGAAGATGGGACTTCTGATATGAACAGCTTACAACTTCACAACCACAACTACAGCCTTGAATGGGATGTCAAATATATAAGCTGCTCAAAGATTGCAACTATTGATAATCACAACTTTGCCTCTTCATCTTTCAGTCACACCCTTTTAGATATGCTTCTTTGTCAAATCGATTTTTCCTTGATTTACTTATTTTTCTGTTTACAAACAAAACAGAATTCTTCTTAAATCTATGTTTAGAAGTAATTGCATTCACTTAAGACTATCATTTGTGTCTTTTAGAAAAGACGTATGCATATGTCTTTCAAATCTTAAGGGACGCGTTCTTTTACTCGTGTATAATATGAACACGTCTTTTGATGAAGGACGTCCTTGATCAACCAATGCATCTCTCCATGATCGGCACTTTAGTTAATGTTTTAACAAATCAGTTGCATCTCGCCATAGTCGGCGCTTTAGTTAGTGTCTTAGTAATTATCAAAGATCAGCCAAATCATTTTCATCTTGACAAATCAGATTCAATTAATCGGTTTAGAACTTCGATTCAGTTTAGTCAATACGTCTCTGTGCAAAACACGTCATGAAGCTTTACAATCTGTAGTATTACGACCTGTAGCATTGTTCCTTTCATGAAGAGAATCAAATAGTTCTGGAAATGAGTTCTTGATCAATGACAGACTCAGCAACCTTCATAATTAGTTTTGATCACTACTCTTGTGCTTCATGATATTCTTTTCTTCAATAATATACTTTGAACTAAACTGATATGAACTTATCAGATTGAATGAACTTGATTGAATGATCCATGTTCTTTGTATCTCACTTGGGCATATCTGCACGATTTGTGGTGTTTGATATCAATGACAATTTGACATCAATGACAATACTTCTAACACAATAGGCACCTGTTTCAGGGTCTAGGGTTGGGTGTGGCAGCTTGCACTCTTGGATTTGATTATTTACCAGGTTTTCTGTTTCAAGGGTTGATTTGGTATTGCTGGTGGTAGTCTGCCAAGGAACTGTGATCTGCTGTTCCCTGAGTGTTAGTATGGTGGTGCACTTTACCCTAGGTGATGTTTGGACTTGTTGGTCGCTTGCAAACTGAAATGGTTGATTCCTGATTGAAGATATGGCATGATAATCAGACCAGAGGCTGCCCTAAACAGGTCCTGCAGTTTGTGAAAACCCTCTTGATATCCTTGATTCACATCTAGATGTGCTCCAACAGGTGTGCGGTCTCTAACTCCAACTCAGATCTGCTGCTACAACTTTACAATTGCTCAGACCTTCTCACACAAATCAGGGTTTCTATCTTGAAAGTATATCGACTGATGAAAATTTGGCCAAATCCTCTAATCTCTTGCAACCTGTAGATAAGCAAATCTTGTTACTGTATTGGCACAATTCGCCTGAATAAGCAATGAGACAACAATGTACACATAGCAGGGGTTTCGTCCCACCTGTGTGTTGATGCATGTTTTATGACTCACCAAGCACTTTAGAATAAAGAGTCCAAAGACGCTCTATCCTCTCTTGAAAAACTACCTCGTATGCTAAGATTGCTAAAAGATCATACGGTAATTCCAATGTTTCATAAGTTTCGGGATGGACAAGCTCAATGGATGATGTGATATGCTGATTTCACAAAGGGACCTTGGGTAATGAACTATTCAAAAGCAGGGATTTAGATTAATTTGACGTTGAATGTTCTTGTATTTTTGGGATTTTCGGTTTTGAGATAAAATAAAAGGAAAAGGGATGAGGGTTTAGAAACTAGATTTATGCCAAACTACTCCTATGAACTTAAGAGACAAATGTTGAGTAGTGAAATTTAAACCACCAATCTTTGTTTTGCCAAGGACAATGACTACAACTAGACAAAGATGATGCAATCTTCAATGGATTTATGAATGATGTCCTATTACACAATACCACCATCAATTCGAACAATGTATATAGGTAATAGAATTCAAGTTAAACAGTTTCAAAGTTCAGACTAACCTTGCACATCAAATTGAAAATCATTCAATTGAAAAAGGTATGAACTAATTTCACTATTTACAACACTATCAATCTTTCATTCATCTAAAAAAATGTTGAAACTAATTTACTTTATTGAAGAAATTATGAAACCATGCAAGCTCTCAAAATAACAAATGCTCAACTCTGAATCAAATTATTATTTGAATAGCACTAGTAGCAACAATTTCATAAGTCTCTCCCTGAATGAATGAAATGCGTGGGGTTTATATAGGCACCCCAATTACAAAGCAACGACCCAGATTGATTTGAGATCAATGGCCAAGATTATTTCAAGAAACCCTAACCCTAAAAAGCATAACCAACTCGATGGACACATGGCACAAGCAGGACGAGGCACTTGGAGTGTGAAAATAATGACACCTTGCAAATTACTCGAGCAAATGGGAATCCAAAATACAATTCCCTTTGGCCTGCTCCCTGGCTGCAAATGCAAGAAATTTTGTTAACACCAAATCGAGCTCCTCCATTGATATGCTTGGCATGGAATCCAGTTGCACTCCCATTATGTCCAAGGTTTCAAGGCATTGAGTAAAAGTACTTTCCCATCTATCTTCTTGTTTCTGAAAGTTATCCATAAAGGTCAAAAGAGAAGACATGTCATCAAGCTGATTTTCTGTGATAATCTGCATTTCCTTGAAGTAAATATTCATTACACTTTTCTTCAAACCTTCCAAATCCAAGCCATCTGCATTATGATGCTCCTGCCCTGTTAATCCTTCAACAGAGGTGAGGATTTTAAACTGTATTTTCCCAATTGCATTCTGTGTAACAACACATTCTTCCTTCATTCCATCATATATTTTCCTCTTAGCCAACAAGGAATGATACCATCTGCTGAAATCATATGAGGCTCCTTCCTCAATAACACCTTCTTGGATCAATATTTGCAGGGATACTTCCTTTAAAACCTTCAAACGAGGTATTACTTTGTCATTTATGTACTGGAAGTCTTCCCAATTATCTCCAATTTGACCAATTTCTGTCATAAGCAAGGCGGATCTGTCATAAGTCTGAGCACATTTCTCCAAGAATTGCTCCATCTGCTTTGAGATATTGTTGATCCAACTCTTGGTCGCTTGGCTTGTGATCCTCATAGCTTCAAGAGTGTCAATGGATTTCGAAGGAAGGGATGATGGCGGAATAAAAGCTTCACTTTCTTGGCGCAAAGGGGCTGTTAGCTGCTGAATGAACTCCATTAGCCTTAAATTTTCTAACTCCAGTCTTTCCTTCTTCTCCTCTATTTTGTCGAATTTCTCCTTGATGGCCTTGGAAGTGTCTGCTAACTCATGGAAATCCTGATCTATCATGGTTGGCCCAATGTCCAACGTTGTAACATCATAATCCATAGGAGTAATCTGATCTCTAGGCATTTCAACTTTTGGGATTGCAACTTGTAAAACCCTGGATCCTGCATCATTCCTGATAATTTGAGAGTACTTTTTAGGCTTCTTTGGCGTTTTAGCTTTGCCAATCCTTTCTAAGAAGTCCTGCATGCTTTCAACTGGTTGAACTTCATCTAGTGATTTTAGACTTCTTCATCAAACTCTCAGATAACCAAATTGGAATAGTGGATAATTCCATCCCATCTTCCAATTGAACATCATCATCACACTCCTTTAAGGCATAAATTATTTCATCTCCCAGCTCCTCATTGTTTTCAAGGATCTTAGTATCTCCCATGCCTTAAATCATCAGAGTATCATCTCCTTCCAAACACTCAGTGAAGGTTTGCTCTTGGACAAAATCCAGTGGTTCCAACTCTTGAAATTCAACCACTTGTTCATGGTTTGGTTCAATCCCAACAATGGACACTTCTTCTACTACTCTGATAGATAAAGTACTTGAAGATGATGGAATTTCACTCACCTTTTGCTTCTTACTCTCCAATTCTTTGCTAGCTGCTTCCTTTTCCTTCGTCTGAAGGTCTTCGATCATTGCTTTCCTCTTGCTTGCGCATGGGAATTCATCTCGACCTTCTCCAACTGCTTCCCCTTGACTTTCTTGATTGCTCAGCGTGGCATAGGTAAGGGAAATTCCTTCTTTTCTCAATTTGCTGATCTGACTATCTACCCATTCCCTTGAGTATGCTGCAATATCCTTCATCAATACATCCAAATTAGTCAACTCAGGATGTGTCTAGTTAGGCAACAAGATAGGCTTGTTCTTTTCCTGTTCAAATTGAGGATGCACGTAGTCTCCATTGTCCTTTATCTGGTCAGGGACGGGGAATAAGTCACACTTTTTCACAAGGTCTATTGGAATTCTAGACCACATCTTCTTCCTGACTCCATATTCATCCACCAGGTTAGACCAATAATCTTCAATCTGCATAACATGAAGGGACTTCTTCCCATGAACCCTCAAATATGGATCGTAATCAGACCTTGGTTTATAAGTGGAAAACTTATAAAACTGTAACTCTAACTTCGCTGCCTTAGCTGATTGCAATGAGGGGCAGACTTCTAGCATTTTCCCAATTGTAACAGGAAAATCCACTCCTTGTTTGTTCTTCTTCCCCTAAATGGAATCCACGTGTTCCAACTGCCTTGCAACTTCAAGCATAATAATCTTGTCCGTTGGATACCGAGGGAGTTGATAAGGGGCATCCGGGAATCCATGAACTCTTATGTATGTGAAAGTTGGAAATTGGATGAACCAAGATCCGAATTTATCAAGCAATACCATAGCCTCTTTAGACAACCTTTTTTGAATTCCTCCTTGAAGCAATCGGATGATATACATGAGGAAAGCATCATTAGTTATCTTATAATTGTCTTTATAATGCAACTGTAATTGTGGGTAACACTCATATGCTTTGAATTGGCTATTTCGAAGTCCAACTTCCCCTTTGCAAATTAGTCCTCTATACTTAGTAAACCGTGCCAAGATATAAACTACATAGGAACTCATATAGAAGGTCTTGGTCTTCTCCAAGTTTCTCAACTGGAAATCAATGTTATCACTTATCAATTTTGCCCAATTTATTGCTTCCACTCCTAATACGACCTCTTCCACATATGAAAACATCCATACTTCGAAGAAAGCTCCTTGAGAAGTACCCATAATCCTGTTCAGCATATGAATCACGTCACTGTATTCTGGTTTAAAATCTGTGCAAATTAATCTTTTTGGCAACTTAGAGCGATGCCTTTTTGGTTCTTTGATCCAATTGGAATTAACTATGTCCATACAAGACTCTTTGGCTTGATCAAACATGGTTTGGGATTCTTCTCGGGTTTTGTTCAACATTTTTTGGCGACGAGGAATACCGAACACTTCTCTGACTGAATCTTCTGTAAAGTATGGCAAAGTGATCCCGTTAGATGCTTTAATGGATCTTGTTTGCGGATTGTATCTCTTGGCGCACTCAACCATCAGCTCACTGCATTGAACTGCAGGTGGAAATCCTGCTGCCTGGTGAAGTCCGCACTTGACGATGTTAGTTGCAATGGGTGTAGGCATTTCATGCTGAGTACCAAACATCCTTTTCTTCTGTTGAATCGCATTGAACTGCTCAAAGTTGGTATCTGCTACTTTCTTCCATTTTGACGACAGTTGGGATTCTGGATAGAATTCCTTGAGAACTTCCTTTACCTGGATCTTTCTAACTCCACCTCCTACGTTCTTTGAAGTAGACATTGTGCCTGCACGAAGCTCGGAGTTAGAATATTTTAACAAATTGTAAAAAAAGGCGATTTTATGGCTGGAGAGTATTTAAATAAATAAATTAAAAAATTGTAGACTTCGACTGCCTAGGCTGGTTGGAGAATAAATCTTAATAAAATAAAATTTTCCAGCCTTTATCTTTTTAAAAGAACATTCAAAGAATTTTTTAAACAATTTACTGGACTTTTAAAGTGGAAAACTGAAGTTTTTGTGCAAATCCAAGATAAAAATCCTTTTTTGTTCTTCAAATTCGCCAATTATGACTCTACAGTTGATTGAGAAATCTGAAAATAGAAGAAAAATGTCCAACCTTATGCTCTGGAATTAATGTAACTTGCAGCTCAAGAAGAAAATAAGAAGAAGAAGGACGCCCTTGGCTGAGAGAAGTTTGCCTGTGAAAAAACTTAACCTGTAAATAATGAAAAATAAATTCACAAGCACTTCTTTTATAATAAAAAGTTTCCTTATTTGCCTGGGTCGACCTCTTCTCTGATTGGGTGCTTTGTTTTAAAATGCAAAAAGCGATCTTATCTTCTTTTCTTTGACTTTTCCAAGGCGTCCCTTCTTGCTTGCTAACTAAGTCTTTATTTTTAAATAAAAACTTAAGTTATTTATCTCTCTTTTGCCTTTTAGAAAATTTGACTTCTAAGTGGACTAATCCACTTTTCAACTGGATTTTTGTTTTTCCTCTTACCAAGGTAACTCTTGCCTTAGAAAAAATTTCGATTCCCTTCTTGGAAATTCGACTTCTAATTGGAATTTTTAATCATCCAACTGGATTTCCTTTATCTTGGAATTCTTGAAGTCCAATTCAATTTTTTTACTTGCCTTAGCCAATTTTTATCATTTCTCCAACTGGAATTTCGAATTATCCAACTGGATTTCCTTGTACTGGGCGAATTTTTTTCAAGACTTCTCAAATGGACAAATTTTAACTAGATTTTTAAATGGATTTTTCAAAGATTCAACTGGATTTCCTCATGGGCGCACCTCTCCAGCCTTAGGCGAATTTCACCATGATTTTCCTTGCTTTTTACTTGATTTTTCGTTGATTTTCTCTCTTGAAGGTGCGATTTTTCAATTGATTTTCCAGCTTTTGCATGCGCTTTTTCCTGTTTTTCAAATCTTTGCATGCGCTTTTCTTTTGCTTGTCTCATGATTTTTCGATTTTTTGAAGATTTTAGCTTGATTTTTGCCTGCTTTTTGATTCCAAAAGTGGAAACTTTCGACTCCACTGCTAGTGAGACCAAGCACTTTCTAAAAATAGAAACTTACTAAAAATAGAAAAAAGCAAAAAAGCAACTTTCTAAAAATAGTAAATTCCATATTGGTCCAGAAATGTCAAAAAACGTAAAAAGCAAAAAAGCAGAATCCCTAAAAAAAAGGAAGTGTCAGAATTGAGCAAAAGCACAGGCAATCCTCGTCTACCGGGTCTTCTAAGCACTTCTATGACGTTCACGTTCAGTTTCAGGCCCAAATTCTCAACTTGGCTCGAGTGATGACTCCAAACTTTGACATGAAATTTCCAGACACCAGAGACTATGAAATTGCTACTCAAAGCTAAACCCTAAGAGAAAACCAGTGAGGTTCCCCATTTGCAATGGGGCGATGTGTGAAATAGGTCACAACACTGTGGTACTGTTGGTTGAGGTTTTCATCCCAATTAGGAATCTGTCATAAAAATGGCAGAAGGTTCATAACAATTTTTGCCTGCTCCAAAATGAATTTTTGCCACCCATTAATACCTGTACGCTTGTAATGTCCCCTTCTCAAACCTAATCTTTCTAGTGACCATTGGCCTTTTCCTTGGGAACCCGAAGGCTAGTCGGAAGATAAATTAGGGTTTCCTATTTTTGAGGAGGTCATTGCTCAAAGATGATGGATTCAATGGCGGATCCTTTCTGGGTTTTCAGAGAGCTTCGCAGTGGTGTGTTCATCTCAGCATTCTGAGCATTTTCCGGAATTTACTATTTTTAGTAAATTCTATTTTTAGCAGCTTTCCAGTTGAGTTCAGCTCGGTTGACTTCCTGCTTCAGTTTGGTCAGATGTTTTGCTCAGTATTGGCTTCAGGGCATATTCGGAAGGATAAGTTAAGTCATTTAATTAAAAAGTCACGTTTTAATTATTATATTTTAACGTTGACCCTTGGCCTAGAGTTAATGACTTAAGGTTGTTTTAAAAAGGTGATCTTTTGAGGGTGGCGCCTCATTAAGGAATATTTTAATTATTACTAAAGTCTGAGCAAGCTTTGTTGGGCGCATTTATTAAAGTATGATATTTATTTAAAATATCAAATCTAAAGCTTTGAAGGAAAAGTACGCCCATCCTTGAGGAGATTGGGTTTTGACCTAAAAGCGGACTTTAGGGTTTTGAGAAGTCAACTGGAGAATTATAAAAAGGAGTCTTGGAGCATCATTTGGTATCTTTTATCTACAGGAATGTTATGCTGCCGGATTGGCTTTGGGATTGCTTCGAGGAATGAAGGCCTCCTAGCTTGGGCATTGCTTCTCGCTTGAAAGACAGCGACTAGTGGTGATTTAAGATAGATTTGTGAGTTTGCATTTAGTTTTGAGCATTGTTTCAGCTTGTGCATTATTAGATCTGTTTTGCATATTAGTGGGTTTCAGCATTTTGCATTTTAAGCTACAGCAGATCCGTGTTTTCATTTGTAAATCAGAAAACAAAAATAATCTCGTTCTGGGTATTGTGTCATTGCATCTTATTGGTAAGGGCGCCCCTTCATGAATATTTGCAGATTTTAATACGAAGCTTATGATTTTATAATGCAAATCCGTCATTCCTTGAAGGCCGAACTTTCTAGAGTGCATTGGGATTCGTGTCAGTAATTAATAACCATTTTTAGATGCCATTTCTTATTACTAAGTTAGGCGCCATCATTTTGAGGGTCTATTGCATCAGATTTGAGATCATTTGGGTGAGAAATGAGAGAGTTATGAGCATATGAGTAAATTCATAAGTTGCTGGTTTTATGACAAAAAGTGCAGATTTGTATGACAGTTTAAGAAATCTGCATCTTCCTTATCTGGTTGGTGTTGAGATTTCATTGTATACTTTGCAGAAGCTTCCTTGTTGAATGCATCATTTGAAAGAGCATCTTAAGTCTTGATATTGCAGGCAATGACATCTTTGTAAGCTGGCAGTAGTACTGACCAGTTGTTCTTATTATTGCTCATCGTTATTGTAATACTTATTCTTCCTTCAGTTCTTGTTGTAATAGATAAATCTCCGCCCTATGGTAGCTACTCTCCCATTCTGGGTTAGCAAGCACATTCTGGGTGTTGAGTGTTTTCAGCTTTCAGCATTTCTCTTTCAAGCATTGTTATTGTAATCACTCCGTCATATGGTCGCCCCTCACTCCGCATTGGATTGGGTAGCACATACTTGACGTTGAGTTCCCTTTCAGTATTTAGAGTAGAAGATCCTCTGACCATATGCTCACCATCATCGGCGCCATTCTTGGTTAGAGTTGCTTTTTGCATAAGCAGTTTGATTCAAATCCTCTGACCAATGCTCACACCTTGCCCACATTAGGATCCTGGTGTACATACTGGTTAGAGTTGCTTCCGTACATTTTGGTTTATCATCTAACCTTAACGGGTGCTTGTAATTTGAAATTGTAAAAAAAAAACGAAAAAATTGGCTCGGAATATTTCAACGCCTAGGTCAAAACAAACCAAGTCGGCCTCCTATATAATTCTTCTAGTTGGCGCCCAAATTTCTAGTTTTCAAGTTGGCCATGGAAAATTAATATTATTTATTTTCTTTTAAATTAATTAATATTATTATTATATATATTTACTATTAATGGTTATGCTTAAAAATACTTTTAGGTGTTGTTGGTCGGCCTCAGGGAGTTAGGGACATGACAATCTTTCTATTTGTTTATATATGTGCTTGAATGTGTAATGATGGTATAATTGAAAGATAAAATCAAGAATATCATGTTCATGTATGGTGAAACAAATCTCAAGCTTGTTGGCGTAACAATTAACACCTCTGGAGTGCAAGTTGGTACGGACAGCTATGCACACTACGCAATGAGTGCTCTTCAAATTAGGAGGGGAAGCTCCCTCGTTGTGCTTGACAAAAGTACCTGAAAGGGAAATAAACTAAACTATATCTTGTCTTTTTGTCTCAGCTGTAAGAGGTACAAGGCTTTCATGAAAACTCTATACGTTGTAGCTAAGTATTGTCTGGTTTCGCAAGACTGAACTACAACACACAAAACTAAGTAACTTAACTATCCAATCCCCTCAAGAATTCAGAGCATGAGGAAACAGAGTGGGAATGATTATCTGACGATAAGTCGGGTACAGACTCACAACGTGAAGGCAAGGTGGCACGACTATCTGCTTGTCTGAATAGGCTTATTGAAAATGACAACACACGGTAAACCAAGTACAGATTCTCCACTTGAAGGCAAGGTGGCACAACTATCAGCTCAATCTGAATAAGTTTATTATTCACACACATCACACAATAACCAAGTACAGATTCTCAACTTGAAGGCAAGGTGGCACATCTATCAGCTCAATTTGAACGAGTTTATTGAACACAAAACATGAAGGATAGCCAACTAGAACAATAAATTGCATAGGCGAGACACGCATACAATCTACGATCAAACGAGCCACTATATCTAACTAAAGCAAGAATTCACCATCATAATTGCATGAAACCCAAGTGGCATAACAATTCATCATAATAGTAAATACTCATGAACAGATACAGAACGAGCAATATTACAAACAAGGTAGGCATAGCATATATTTCTCTCTCATGCAAAAGTTATGTATAAATGAGCAAAAACTCTTATTTATAGACATCAAAAGGTGTAGGAAACCCTAAAATCACCTTGAGTCAACTACAGTCTTGCAATGCATGCAAGATTTATTGCTAAACCCTAATAAAGCAAACTATACAGTTAACTGGAAAGCTACCATCAGTTAACCGGTACAAATTAATCTAAATGGACAATGTGCAAGCATGCACGTCCTTATTGAAAGCGAGTTAACTGGAACACTACCATCAGTTAACGTAAACCCTAAATACAACTCCAAGTGAATAAAGCTAATCCTAGAATAGATATGCATGAGATGAGACAGCGAGTTAACTTGAAAAGATAACACCAAGTTTAACTCCTGTGTGTAATATCTATCCTGAGAGGTGGGAATTGAAGTCTACTGGCCGTGATCTCGAGCAACGAATCCCTCAACGAGATTGTTAATTGCATCACTGTCTGGAGCTCTGATACTCTGCCGAAGTATGCTATGTCTGTGTAGCATGTCCTCACTGGCTGTGATTTGAGATTGAAGTTCACCTTTGCTCTTGGTTGCTTCATCAAACAACGCCGACATGATTGTAAGCTGATTAATCTTACAGCCAATGGTCTCCCCACTAAAAATAGTATGAATGAGTGCTTGGAGCTCTGACTGTACATCAGTAAGGTCAACATATGCACCACCCTCAATCTGATACCGAAATGGTAAGCGAGATACTAAGGTTCTCATAAACTGGAGTGCACTAGTAACGTGCTCTCTACTCTCAGCCAACTCTAATGCCATCGTTTCGTCTATCTTTGCCTTGGAAAACCAACTGTGTTTTCCAAGAGTAGATAGCTTCTTTATCCTCTGCATCTGTGACTGATTCATATGCCATACTCAGGTGAACAATCATAATCTCGTCCCGGGGTCTACTAATCACCATGTCTCGCTCCTCATCCTGGAGACGAAGATGGAGCTCTCGTGCATTGTACTACAACTGATATAGCTCTGTAAGCATAGAACGACCTCTAGCAACAAAATCCTCCCATTCCTCCAAACGCTTGCCGTATGCAACCAAGTGATTAAGCCGGCCCTGTTCTGCTAGAGGCTCAAGCATCGGTGGGAGTGTGGCGGTAACATCTGACCTGTGTACAAGGCTAGAAATGTACTGATGAAGCTGTCTGATTTCAGCCTTGAGGGCTGCCTTGTCTTCTCTGTCTTTCAACATTCTATCCCTGGTACTGTCTGTAGCAACCTATAGGAGATCAACCTGAGTCTGGCGTGTGCTACGACCAAGGTTGACTGTGATAACCTCGAAGTCCTGAGATTCCAACTCATCCAAGCTCTTCCCCTCTAGAGTTATAACAGTTTCAATGATGACCTCCATATCAACATTCCTCTCCACGTGGACCATGTTCTTGATCCTCTTGTCTGGCACAACCTGGTAAACGTGATCAAAATCTGAATGATTAAGGACATAGGATGGCTTCCTCCTTTTCCTTCCTAGTTGAGTTTCAATCCAAGACTGGTCTCGACTAATGCTTATTGGAAGGATCTGTACTAGTGTGATGAACCACACTTTGGTGATCCACTCTGCTACCACTGTAGTGATATGCTCTGATACCATTGTGATGAACCAAACTGGATTTGACTCAAACCCCCAATTTAATTCTGGAATTTCTCTTCTTGTAGGTCTGATTTGTGTTTTGTGTGTTTGATTCTTAATGTCTTTTCGTGTTTTGATGTTTGATGCCAGTGATACTCATGAATGTAACAAGCATATACATGCAATATGAACTCACAAATAAACTAAACGCCAATGATACTCAAGCAATGAACTCAATTTCATAATTAAGAGACCTTCTTCATTACAAAGAGAATACATAAATGGGCTGCTTGCATACAATTCAAGAGATACTTGAGCAAGATTCGAAATGCTATTCAAGATGCATTCTACATGATATAAGAGCTTACATGGAATAGACAACTTGCATCAAATTCGAGAGACAATACATCTTATGTCTTAATTTTACTTACAGCCAAACTTCACTGTGAATAGTGACTGCTACAGTACCCGCGCCCATGCAAATGCTCATACAAAATTAAATACAAGTTTCTCCTACCAATTTCTTGATGGAATGTCTTCTATTGACAGGGGCGCCCACTTTAGGAGTGAAATCAGCCACCAAAGAAAGGCGTATTTATTTTTTTGAGCAAATCAAACCCTTAAAAAGTGCAGCTGGCTGTAGCTGTTAAAAATCAGCTCCAAAGTCTTCATAAAATGCAAATAAATACCTCTGGATGGCGAATGGCGTCACTAGCAGCAAGTATCCTTCCGAAAGAGGCCTCCAACAACTTGTTATCAGCAATTCCAAGCTCCAAAACGCAGCAACAAGAAAATAACCAGCACTTTAGGGTGGTCTTTCACACCTTCAAGATGCCAAATCCTAACTACAAGCCCAATCCAGGCTTACCCACTGCAGAAATCAAGAAACCCTAGTTTCCTTCTCTCCCAAACTCAACACTTCAAGTTTCACTCAACAAAATAATCTCAAGCATGAGAAGTTCGAACTTTCTCTTCTCCTTTTATAATTTCCACTTGAAAACACTATTCACTTTAAAAAAACACTATTCATTAAAGTTATAACTTTTTCACTTAAGTGATGAATAGTAACTGAAAAATAGAATTTAACCCCTTGAACTAATAAGCACATGGCCCCCAAAGTCTGGAAAGGTGAAACGATGATGAAGATCAATATTTCAAGCTCCTGTAACACGCCAAACGCGCAATTCCACCATGTCACCAAACTCCAGATACCGAATAAGCAAATTTCCGACTAGGTGCCCGGACAAGTGACCCTCTATCCAGAACCATTAGCCTACGAGGATCGACATAATAGGCTAATCCATTGACTCTGATGCTCGCGAAAGAATGGGGACATTACAACTAGCAACAGGAGGCTCTGTCGAGAGTGAATATGTAGAAGAGCTGCTGCGAGATGGGGAGTCTAAATCCAATTCGATGTGAATCGGGACTGGTGACTGCTTCGAAACTGGTGCAGGAACTTGAGGCTGAGCCTCAAGCACTGGCGGACTCTGAACTGGCTCTGTGACAAGATATCTGACAAGCTCTGTGTGTGTGTCAATGGCAAGCGCCTTGCCTTTTGAATTGTTTGGCGCTTGACTTTTCTTGGGAGGGTTACTCCTCTTCTTTAGTTTGGGTTTTGACGAGGAAGGTAGCGAAGGATCCACCCTTGGCGGCTTTGCTTTAGGCACATTTACCCTCCTGGTCTTCTTGCTGTCGAGGTATAGTATACTGCTCTGAATAACTCTACTTGACCTCTCCTTTATTGACGCGTACTCCTTGGCGTACCAATCAACTGTTGGCAGCAACTGTGTGTCAATCTGCTCTCTGAAAAAATGAGGAAGGACTTCTCCCTCATCATCTGATAAACCTCCCACATCTTCTGCCAAGAATACAAAAATCTATGAGAGAGAGAAGCGGTCGTAGCTACGTCATTGGACCTCGAAGTCGTCCACGCAATTTTCCCAATAGTCTTCCATAGAAGGCTTATGATATGCGCGACCACCGAGGCATGCTTTGTAATGACCCCAAGGATCATAGGCACGTACCTCAACAAGATACTTGAGATGATACCTCTCTAGCTCATGTCCTGCAGCTTTGGCATCAACTGCCGTCTTGCAACAATATATTCCAAACTGAAAGGGAAAATTGGCAGCTGGTTTATGCTTGCGACACAAATGACGATGAACATCATGTAACTACCTCAGGAACTCCATAAAGACTTCTATCCGAAGGATAGAGTGGAAGCATGGCTGGATTTCTTGTAAATCCATATACTCGGATATAGGTGTTTGTCGGGAACTGAATGAACTAGTCCGCCCAACCATCCATCACTGCTCTAGCAACTACCGAGATACGAATGTGCAACTCCTGGTCCAAATTTCTCACTGTATAAGTCAGGAAAGCCTCATGAACACGCTTGAAGTGACGTTCAGCCTTAGTGAACTCAAGCTGATCATAATAGTGATAGACTTTTTGAACACTAAGAATGCCAATGGTGTTTAACCCTCAGAACTGACCCTGATAGGCAATCAAGCACACGAGGTAAGAAGAGATGTGAAACTCGCGGGCAACTAAGAAACCGGTGATTTGCTTGTGGATAACATTGTTGATGAAGGATGCCTAGTCATAATGCTCCTGCCCAGATATGATGCGACCAATGATGTAATACATCCAAGGCTGGAAAACATTTGCATGTGAATGACCTGAGACACGATTCAAGAGTGTAATTAGAATTGCGTACTCATCCTTGTACTCACCACGACCCACATTGTTTGGCAATTTGTACTTCGCTTGCTTCAACTATCGTTCTGCCATCTTGCTTTGGCACTTGTCTACATTAGCGTTAAATGCATGCTCACACTGCTCCATAGAAATAACTAGACTGTTCGGGTGCTGAGGGATACCAAAACTTCTTTCAACGTCCAGAGGCTTGAGACTGCAAATGATTCGTCCATCTACTGACACTATCTCACGAGTAGCAGACTTGTAATGCTTAATACAAGACATCACGAACTCAACTGTAATGTCTCCTTCTCAATTGTGATCAATTCAGTTGACCGTTGGCCTATTCCGGAGACCCGTAGGCTACTCAGAGGGTGAAAATTAGGGTTTCCGTTTTTGAGGAGGATGTTGCTTGAAGTTTGGAGATTGGATTGCGGATTCTTTCTGGGTTTTTAGAGAGCTTTGCAGTGGTATAGCTTGCATGGTGATCCGAGCAACTTCATAAATTTACTATTTTTAGTAAATTCCATTTCTGGTAGTGGTCCTGTTGGCTTCGGTGCAGTTGGCTCTCTTATTTAGCCAGTTCAGTTGGTATTTTGATTTTTGGCCTTTGGATGCATTTTCTGGAGAGATAAGTTGAGTTGATTTAAATAATGTTATATTTTAATGTTATGTTTTCTCATTATCCCGTTGGCCTAGCTTTATCACTTTAAGTTGTTTTAAAAGGGGGACTTCAAGGGTGAATGCCTCATCAGAAGGTAATTAAATATTTCTAAGGCCAAAATTATGAGAAAGTCTAATTGGGACGCCAACTTCAAGGAGCTTATTATTTTATTAAAGTCAAATATTGCCTTTTGAAATGGGACGCCTTTCTTTTGGAGGGAAATGAAGTCAATTCAAATTTTAATTGAGGCGCACTTTCTAGAAGCTTCTGGAGATGCTTTGCTGAGTTTATAAAAGGAGGCCATCTCTCTTCAGTTTCTTATCTCTTGTCTACCATACTGTTATGCTGCTGGAATGTCTTCAGGCAAGCTTCGAGGAAAGCATACCTCCTAGCACTTGGCTCACCTTCTTGCTTGAAAGATAGCAACTAGTTGAGAGTTAGATTGTAGTTGGGCTGTTTGCATTTTGTAGTGGGTTTCTTGCATTGTAGTTCAGTTTTGAGCATATTAGTGGAGTTTTTAGAGTTGCTGTTTACACTGGCTGATTGTAAGTTTTACTCATAGACCAAAAAATAAAAATAATATTGTTTTGGGTATTGCTTATTTCTGTTTCTATGCTAGGGGTGACTAAGTATACCAAATTGCAGATTTTTAATGAAGAACTTGAATTTTCCTAGCAAAATCGCCCTTCCTTGAGGGCCGTACTGAAGAGCACAAAGATATACTGAGAGGGGGGTTCGGGCGAGCGGGGGGTGGGGGCGGGCGGTGAATCAGTATATCAACAAACTTTTACCCTTTACAACCTTTATCAACTTCAAACTTAAACACAACTCAACTATGCAAGAATATCACAATATGAACAAGTTGACACCAACAATTGTACTTTATAAATTATATAAGCTTTTAAAATGAATGTAGGCACCAACCTACTTGAATCACCAAATATGTATTTTAGTAGGCACCAACCTACAAAGAGCACCAGCCCTTAGTCTTGATTTAGTAGGCACCAACCTACAAGGAATTTCAACCCCTAATGCTGATTTAGTAGGCACCAACCTACAAGGTGCACCAACCCCTACTTGCCAAGCACCTACTTAGCAAAGATTATAATTTGAATGAATAGTGTTCCACTTTGAATGTTGCTTTTCAACGAATGATGGACAATTCCGCTTAAACACTCTTCCTCTTGAAAATCTGATCCAACATCTACACAATTTCTTTCTTCAAATCTGATCTAAACTATGCTTCACAATTCCCTCAGGAAATCTGCAAATAATTTTTAGATCTTCTTTTTATACCAGCATATACCTCATAAGAATCTGCTCATATATTCTTCTCTTGATTTGCAATGAAGAATTCTTTACAAATCTGCCATCAAGTCTCCTCTTAAATCTGCATATATCTCTTCTTCTATATCTGCATTAACTTTTCTTCAATAATCTGTTATAATATTGATTACAAATCTGCCATAAAACTCTGCTCTCAAATCTGCAATATGTCTTCACTCAGATCTGCAACATGATCTTCACTGATTGCTCATAAATCTGTTTGAGTTTTAATGATACATCACATGTTCCATACACACCCAGCTGTGATTTAAAGATCAAAACATTTATTCCACCCACAACTACTCCACTTCTCAGATGATATATCTTTTTGCACACACAGCCTCACACACCTTCAATCTTTCTTTAATGATCCTCTTTATCTTCTCATGTGTATATCTCTTTATCTGCTCAGATTCCTTTTATTATTAAATCTGCCTTTTATTCAATAATCCATCACACACAAATCTGGTTGCTTTCTTTCTCAATCACATATGATATTCAATAAAAGTCCTTGATTACTTCACTTTCAAACTACAATCTCCTTTTATATGTCTTATACCTTCAAGAAGAGATGCAACCCCTTGAAATAGTCATAACTATTTGTTTAAGACATGACCTTTCCCTTCCAAATCAGATCATTGCTAAATAAAGGAACGCGTTTTTTGATTAATCACTTTGTTTATTGATGACGTCTTAACTGGAAATGAACACGTCCTTTTGAATTCGCATTAAACACTTCCTTTTAAAAACGCATCTGTTCATTAAGGAGTAAGACGTATCAGCACGTCTTTTATACATTCGTACCTTTTGATCAAGAAACAAGTCAAGTTGACTTGTTCGCATCTTTTCAATAATGAAGCGCTTCATCTTTTGTTTTCTTGTGCAAATCGTGTCTTTTCATTTGTATCTCTTCCCTTTAACAAATCGCACTCCTAAATATAATCGATGTCTTGAGTTGGATGCTCTTTTGTCTTATTCTTGTTTTGTCTTTTGTGAGTTTTGTCTTTTCCTGAAACTAATATGAATCGCACCTTTTCCTTAAGACAAATTTGTCTCTCTTTTTTTTTTGGGTTTTATTCTGTGTTTTGTCTTATTTGTTTTTTGTCTTATTCACTTCCTTAAATCCTTTGCTGCTTTTCATAGATGAATTTTTGTATTTTTATTAAATTGTCTCATGTGACTTTGTCTTCATTCACTTGTATTGTTCGGTTTGCTCCAAAGAATACTTTTGTCTTTTCTGTATTTTGTCTTTTGCTGCTTTTTTTAAATACCTTTAATCACTTCTCCATTTGTAAATTATTTATCTTCTAATACTTTCACCGTTACTCTTGAAAGCATAATTGCTGTTCATACTGCATCGCTGGCATTAGTATACTCACTGCTTTTAAACATAATGACTGTCTGCCAATGAAATCACTGCTATATCACTGTATTTAATATGAGCACAACACAATGATTGTTAATCGCTGCCATACCATAAGTTTTGGTAATATTGCTGCCTCCAATCAGTATTGTTGTTTAGCATACATTAGTAACCTCTTATTTAACTTAATTACTGCTTCTTTAAACTTCTTTAAACACTTCCTTCCATAATTGCTGTTCTTTCATATATACGTCTTTGTCATATATTAATCTTTTCATTTAAACATTTTTTAGTTATCCTCTAAACATAAGTGATTCCTTATGCACTTGACGAGGTCCTTGGAATCCATTTGTAGATATTCTACTGTGATCGATTTATTTCTTCTTGGCCTATAATTATAAAGGTTTACATCCAATCAATGTATTGTATACAACGTCTAGCTGATCATGACATTCGTTTCCTTTTGACATCAATGACAGTATCTTGCGAACAATCTTGGCTGAATGCCTTTGACATCAATGACAACTCTTCCAACACGTACCATTTGGGCTGCATTGGGATTTGTGCAAGATTTAAAATCAGTTTGTAGTTGCATCTTTCATGTTAGGAACTTGGGCGCCTTCACTGGAGTTGTCATTTGCATTTGATAGCTGGTCATTTGAGTATGTTTTTAGTGTTTTATGAGCATTTTAGAGAGTTCCAGAGTTGCTGGTTGCTAGAGTTTAGTTGCTGATCTGTCATATCAGAATTAGGAAAAATCATCTTTGGGCTGGAATTGGGTACTGGAGGTCATATTAAGCATTTGAGAGAGTATTTACAATTGCAGCTTGTTACGTTTCTCTAATGCAGTGTACTTGCAGGATATTTTTTTATTGTAAGACTGTTCAGTAGTACTGTCAGTCAATGTTATTATCTTGCTAAGGCATTGTTCATTCTAGTTGCAATCACTTAGGGACCCTCTGACCATATGTTCGCCATCCCTTGGCACATTCCTTGGTTAGAGTTACTTTCCAATCAAATAGCTCATAGGGAACTTCTGACCATATGCTCGCCACTCCTTGGCACATTTCTTGGTTAGAGTTACTTTCAGCTTAGCATGCATAAGATCCTCTGACCATATGCTCGCCTCTCCTAGGCACATTCTTGGTTAGAGTTCCTTCCAATTCAACTTTGCCTCAGATCCTCTGACCACATGCTCGCCCGTCTCGGGCACATTCTTGGTTAGAGTTACTTCTGCATTATTTTGGTTTTCAAGCTAACCTTAACGGGTGCGTATTGCTTTGTAATTACAATTGGAAAACAAAATTTTTTAGTCAGGCTCATTACAATTGTATCAGAGCCATGCTCCTGCCAACCTGTGTCCTACAGTGATTTAGTTGATAGATGAGTGACAGTGATTGCAGATACTACACCAGAAGTCAGGCCAAAAAACAACAGTTACAGTTTCCGCCAGTGCCAGAAGCAGATACTTTTTCAGAGCCTTTGAGAGAAACAGGGAAAGCAGTAGATACTGGTAAAGCAGTTGAGAACATGTCAGATAGCCATTGTTTGATGATTTGTGAACTTGCACTTGCAAAAGGAATTGTTTGATGTTTCTGAATTTGATTGCTGACGATAAATTCGCCCAACTCTAGAAAATTCGCCTCTGCTCTGAAGAATTACGAATTTTGCTGAAGCTGGATGAATGTTTAATGATGGTGCCATTATTAAATAGAGTAAAATCGCACCATAATGATGACTGCAAGATTTAAAACCCTCGACTGAAATAGAATGCTTCTGATTGGACCCCTCTAGTTTGAACTGAGACTGACTTGTAGTCCGGAATAAAATAATAATAAGAATATTCATCATGCAATTTGAAAATCCAACACAAGGAGGCGCCAATTTGAGAAAGTCGCCATTTAATGCTCAAATATGCAAAATAAATATTTAATATTATTTTAATTAGTTGACAAACCATGTTGAGCTCTTGGACATATCCGGCAAACTTCACTGATTTCTAAAAGTCCTCATTTGTCCTCATATTCGTCCATTAGCTCAATATATTACGTTTTTTATTATCTTGCTACTTTGTAGCTGACTACAAAGTTACAACTGAGCATATTCAACACTGATTTCCGTGTGATTGGGTGATGCTGAGACTGAGGAGGGATATTTATTGTGAAGCCTGCAGAGCAAGGAATAAATGTCTGTCGGGAGTCATCACTACAAAATCCATCATTTAACAGCTCAAAAAATTAGGCGCCTTTGATTAAATTGATTTTACGACAATAGACAGCCATTTCTCCATTCTGCCATCTGACGCTTCAAATGGTTGGTGACGATGAACGGTGAACGCTGGCGACTGGATGATAGGCTCATTGCGTGACTAGAAGTATTTCGCATCCAACGAATATACGTAAGGCACTTGAAATCTGCATTAGGGACCCCAAAAGCAAAGGTGCCCCTGGCTTGAAAAGGCTCAAACACCATTTTGATAAAAGTACAACTCTCAACCAGATGCCCTACTTTGAGCTCTGATATTGAGAGCTGGGGTGACCTAATTTGCGCACAGTCTGTCTCAACGCGTAGCTAGAAGGACCTACGAGAGATGTCTCTGGAGGTGACGAAGCAAGAAAACTGCTTCTAAGACCTCAGAGAGAAGGGCACCTTTCCCAAGATGAAATATATGACCAGACTAAGCCATTTTTCAAGTTGTCTTCGTTTTTCAGTATTCTGCTAAGACTTCACACATACGAGCGTTTGCCAAATCCTGGAGGTTGATGGCTGGGCTCGTTGGATAGCTGGAGTAATTACGCACAAGTCCTGTGAAGACCTCGAAAGCTAAAAACTCCATCTGACAGGCCTAAAGGCTAGGCACCCCTGGCCTATAGAGGCACAGGTGTGAATACCACGTTTCTCCACCCTCTGATTTATGTGTCTGGTAGAATCTCTGCCACGATCTCTCAGAATATTGGATTGACAGGCTAATTGGTCCATTGCGAAACTGTAATGTCCCCATTTTGGCCATACGCTCTTCTGTGACTAATAGCCCATTTCCGAAAATCCGTAGGTTGATCAGAAGTGAAATTAGGGTTTCCTTCGCTTGGTGGTTTTTGGCATTTCTCGGGATTTACTATTTTTAGCAAGTTCTAATTTTGGTAGTGGTCCAGTTGGCAATTCTTCAGTAAGTTTCGTTTTCAGTTGGAGTAGTTGTTTGGTTTTGATTCTGGCTTTTTGGAGCAATTTTTGGAGAAATCATTTAATTAAAGGCAATTAATGTTATGTTTTAATATTGACCCCTTCGTTTAATGAGATGACTTGAAGTTGTGTTAAAAAGGTGGTCATAAAGGGTGGACACCTCATAAAGGAAATATTTGATATTTCATAAAGTCGTTAATGCCTTGGAGTTTGGACGCCAAAAGGTGATGAAATAAAGTGATTTCAAATTAAAAAAAAAAATATATTTCAAAAAGGAAACTTTTGGCATCCCTTTCTTGGAGGAGTTTTGGGAATTTGAGAAGTCACCTCTTTTTCTATAAAAGAGAAGTTTTGCTCCAGCTTTCATCATCCAATGTTTTTATGTTAATGTTATACTGTCAAAATGACAACTTGTTTAATACTTCGAGGGATGCTTACCTCCTAGTTCCAATCCAATTTCATGTTTGAAAGACAACACCTAGTTGGTCTTATTGCTGCTTCTCAATCAGACTAGCAGATTGTGCTTCAAAGTTGGTGAATTTTGGTGAGAATTTCAGTTTTAATGTTGCTGGTGTATACACAGCTGAAGGTGTTTTTCATTTACAGCTTTTGATGTGAATTTATTTTGGTTATGGGTATTTGATCCTTGCAATTCTATGCTAATGGCGACCATATTTGGAGAATTTCAGAATTTAATTCCAAGTATTTAATTTTAGCAAGAGAAATCGCCCCTTTTGAGGGCCGTACCATCTTGAGAGTGCATTGGGATTTGTGCAAAATAATATCTTGAATTTTGATGCAGTTTTGTGGTTTGAGTTTGGGCGCCTATCCTCCAAAGAGCCTTTGAATTTCATTTCATTCAATTCGGATGTATATTGAAAGAGTTATGAGCATTTCATTGTTTTACAGGTTGCTAGTTTACAGTTTCAGTTTGCTGGTTTTTATTATCAGACTTAAATAAGTTCAGAATTTGGCTTCAATTTCAGTCTTTGAGAGTTATATAAACTAGCTAAATTCATCCTTCACATATTTGCATTCATTCTTCTATTGTAACGCTTGTAATTTGCAGTTTTTCTTAATTGTAAGGTTGAGAATTAGTAGTACTAATCCAACCATTTATTTACTGCATTACTTGTGATTTTCTAATGCAAATGTTATAACCTCTGGATGGTTTACCGCCAGTGTGTAGGAATCTGATTTGTATTTACTTTCTATCACCCACTGTTAAGTGGAGAATTCCCACTATTTAGTGGATGCCCGCCACAGCGGAGGAATTAGTCTGGATTATGTTGTTTTCTTCCCCCCATTGTTTAAGTGGTTGAGCGGATTTCTCTCATGGCTGGATCACCGCCTCTTTTTGTTTCTAGTTTTATTTACTTTCAGCTATAATTCAGTTACTCCGCCATATGCTAGCACCTCACTTGCAAAAGGATCTTGTGTGCACATTCTTGGCGTTGAGAGTATTTCATTTGGTTCTATTTTGCGGCTAATGCTAATCCCTTGGCTTGTGTTGGCTTGTGTTGTGATAATTCAAGAAAAAAATTGGTTGGCATATTTGAGAAACCGGACTAGAGTAGTATAGATGTTAGGAAGACCTCATCTGCAATCTCATCCATCTCAGGGGTCATCTTGAAGGGCGCCCTTGAGCTACAGGGGCGCAGTTTTACCATTTGAGAAATTTCTGTGATGTGAAGTCTGCTTGCAACCTCATCTTTTGACATTAGTTACCAGAGCTACAAACCTCGGATAACCTTGCAGGATAGCTCATCGGATAACTGGGCTAATTCTGAAGAGATTGACTGTGTTTATGAGCACATGCCACAAAATCTGGGTCTCCAAAGAGAAGGGCACCCCTAGGCTACAGGGGCGCAGTTTTGCTTTTTCCTGAGAAATCCTCATAAATTGATCACTGAAATCTTTGTCTTGGTCACTGAAATGGCCATGCAAAAGTATAAATATCGTCGTGAAATGCTCCTCCATCGTGAAATGCCTTGTTCTGAGTCTCCGATTTAGGTACTGATCAATTGATACTGCCTTTGACTGACACAACACTGACCAAACTCCATGCTTGATATTGCCCAAAAAACTGTATTTGACATCATTGTAGCAAGGTTTATACTCTTTTAAGCAAAATGCCTTGATGAAGCAAAATATTTGGTTTGGTTACAACAGAGCTATATATATACTTCAATAATATGGCATAACACAAATTACAACAAAAACACCATATCTCTTCCTGTATGCAAACTGTTTGACATAAATACTTGTTTGGGAAAGTGCAAAAAAAATCAGGTGAAAATTGGTAAGGAATCTTACAGTGGTGTCAGAGCATAGAGCATCTTGTGAGCCTGTTGGGTGTGAGTGATGCGTCCTAATACTCATCACTATTATTTGAGGAGAAATAGATCTAATCCTCGTTTTGATACTCAACCAGAGATTGAACAAGAGGAAGAAATAATATTTTTTGAAATGGGTGAAAGAAGAATAGAACCATCTAGTTTGGAAAATATGATGAATGATCTTGCTAGGGAGCAACATCAAATGATGTAGTTGATGGCTCAATCTCAGCAACATGTGGCTCAATTGCAGCAACAAATTACTTAGATGTTTGCACAAATGATTGGAAATAATGGTAATGTTGGGAATAATGTTAATAATGGGGCAGAAGGATCCATGGTCAATAATAGAGCGGCTCATGCACAGACTTTTGCTGGTTTGGTTAACTCTAGACCTTCGACGCCTTATTTCATTCCGAGAGATAACACTCCAAAAGGGAATAATGAACCCCACTGATCAAGAAATGCATGCTCAAGCAATGAGAGATTGGAGAGCATTAGGGGCAGATTTCCAATCTAGAGTGTCATTTCGTGATTATTTTGGAATTTAGGCAAAGGCATAGACCCCATAGAGATGGAGGCGAAAGGCCATGTTACAAAGAATGGTGGGTAAGTTATCTATTCCTTATTTTGATGGGTTTGGGAAGACCACCGCTAGAGCTTGGGTGCAAAATCTTGACACTTATTTTCAGTTTAATCCAATGGCTGAAGATGAAGTAATTAAATATGTAACTTTACACTTGGACGGTAGTGCGCATGAATGGTGGTACCACGGGATGATACTTTGGGCAATGATCAAATTGTTTCTTATGTAGAGTTTACAAAGATAAATTGATAGGTTTGATAAGAAGGATCCTGAATTGCACTTCAAGGAGTTAGCACAATTGAAACAATGGGGTTTAGTGGATACTTGTATTGCTGACTTTAGAGACTGTTAATGATGGTGATTGATATTTCGGAGAGGGGGTTGATTGTATTATTCATGGATGGGCTATCCAATCCCTTGAGGGGTTGGATTAAGGCCCTTAGCCCACATACATTATAGGGATCAATTAGAAAAGCAAGAGATATGGAGTCCTCTACTTTTAGAAGTAAATTTCAGCTAAAAGGGTTCCAACTAAAAAAAGACAAGGGTGAGAAATACTTCTAGAAAGATTCAAATCTTATTAAGAAGGTGCCCACAAGGTTGGATGAAGACCAACTTAATGACCTCCAAACAAAGAAATTGTGCTTTAGTTGTAATGAACCATGGGACCCAACTCACAAATGCTCAACTAAGGCCAAAGCCAAGCAAATTGAGTACTATTCAGAGGATGAATCAGCTGCTGGGAAAATATATCAGCAATCTGATTCAGAAGATAAAGAGGAAGAAAGCTCTTCAAAAGAGTGGAGCAGGAATGTGGGGGCACACTTGCCCAACTCTCTAGCTTTCAAATGGTTGGTTCTTCCAATGTTTGGGGAGTATTATGCGGACAGCGGATAGTCACCCTTATTTACACAGGTTCCACACATAATTTTATTAATGAGGGAATTGTAGGTAGGAGGGGAATTAAAACAAAAGATTTTGATGGCTTCAAGGTGATGGTAGCAGATGGATTCGCCCTCACATGCGCTAGAAGGATTCCTAATTTGAGCATTCAACTAGGTGATTATGAGATCAAAGATGACTTCTATGTGGTGAACATAGGAAATAGATGTAGTTCTTGGCATGCAATGGATGCGGTCTACTGGAGAGTTCTATATGAACTTGCAGACCATGGAGATGAAATTTGCAGTGAAGGGTAAGAAGGTTTTACTTAGAGGCATGTCAAATGGTGGACCATGAGTAGTCTCTTTTAAAAGAATGGAGAGACTTATCAGACATGACTGAGTGGGTAGTGTTGTGACCTATTTCGCACATCGCCCCATTGCAAATGGGGACCCTTGGTGGTTTGCTCTTAGGGTTTAGCTTTGAGTGGCAATTCCATAAGCTCTGTTGCTCTGGAGTCATCACTTGAACCAAGTGGAGAATTTGAGCCTGAAACTAAACATGAACGTCATAGAGGTGCTTAGAAGACCTGGTAGACGAGGATCGCCTGTGCTTTCGCTCAATTCTGACACTACCTATTTTTTAGGGATTCTGCTTTTTTGCTTTTTGCTTTTTTCGTTTTTGGCATTTTTGGACCATTATGGAATTTACTATTTTTAGAAAGTTGCTTTTTGCTTTTTTCTATTTTTAGTAAGTTTATATTTTTAGAAAGTGCTAGGTCTCATTGGCAGTGGAGTCGAAAGTTTCTACTTTTAGAATTCAAAAGTAGGCAAAAATAAAGCAAAAATCTTAAAAAATCGGAAAAATCATGAGAAAAGCAAGGAAAAAATGCATGCAAAGGTCTGAAAAGCAAGGAAAAGTGCATTGAAAAACCTGGAAAATTAATTGAAAATCGCACCTTCAAGGAAGAAAAATCAACAAAAAATCAAGTAAAAAGCAAGGAGATTATGGTGAAATTCGCCTAAGTCTGGAGAGGTGCGCCCCATAGAGAAATCTAGTTGAATCATGAAAAAATCCATTTGAAATTCATCAAAATGAAATCCAATTGGGAAATCCAGTTAAAATTCGTCCATTTGAAAAGTCTTGTTAAAATTCGCCCAAGTTCAAAAGTAAATTCAGTTGGATGATTAAAAATTTTAGTTGGCGAATGTATCTAAAGGTGAAAATTGGCTAAGGCAGATGAAAAATTCGAATTGGGACTTCAAGAATTCCATGATGAAGTCAAAATTTGAAAGGATAAAAATTCCAGTTGAAAGTCGAATTTCCAAGGAAAAAATAAAAAAATTGGCTAAGGCAAAGAGTTACCTTGGTAAAAGGAGAAAATCCAGTTGCAAAGTGGATAAGTCCACTTAAAGGTCAATTTTTCTAAGGCAAGGAATTTAAAATAACAAGCAAGCAAGAAGGGGGTGTCCTTGAAAAATCAAAAGGAAGATAAGATCGCTTTTTGTGTTTTAAAACAAAGCAACCAATCAGAGAAGAGGTTGACCCAGGCCAATAAGGAAAGTTTTTATTATAAAAGAAGTCCTTGAGAGTTTATTTTTCATTATTCACAGGTCAAATTTTCTCACAGGCAAACTTCTCTCAGCCAAAGGCCTCATTCTTCTTCTTCTTTTCTTCTTGAGCTGCAAGTTACATTGATTCCAGAGCACAAGGTTTGATATTTTTCTTCTATTTTCAGATTTCTCATGCAACTGCAGAATCATAGCTGGCGAATTTGAAGAAGGAAAAAGGAATTTTTATCTTGGATTTACAGAAACTTCAGTTTTCAGCTCTAAAAGTCCAGTAAATTGTTTAAAAAATTCTCTGAATGTTCTTAAAAAAGGATAAAGGCGGGTAAAATTTCATTTTATTAAAATTTATTCTCCAACCAGCCTAAGCAGTTGAGTTCTAGAATTTTTTAATTAATTTATTTAAATATTCTCTAGCCATAAAATCGCCTTCTTTGCAATTTGTGAAAATTTTCTAACTTTGAGCTTTGTACAGGGCCAATGTCTACTTCAAAAAACGTAGGTGGAGTTAGAAAGATCCAAGTGAAAGAAGTTTTCAGGGAATTCTATCCAGAATCTCAACTGTCATCGAAATGGAAGAAAGTAGCAGATACTAACTTCGAGCAATTCAATGTGATTCAGCACAAGAAAAGGATGTTTGGAACTAAGCATGAAATGCCCACGCCTATTGCAACCAACATGGTTAAATGTAGACTTCACCAAGCAGCTAGATTTCCACTTGCAGTTCAGTGTAGTGAGTTGATAATTGAGTGCGCTAGAAGATACAATCCACAGACAAGATCCATTAAAGCATCTAACGAGATCACTTTGGCATACTTCACAGAAGATTCAGTCAGAGAGGTGTTTGGTATTCCTCGTTGTCACAAAATGTTGAACAGGACCCAAGAGGAATCACAAACCATGTTTGATCAGGCCAAAGAATCTACCCCGGGACCCCACGAGGGGTGTTGCCCCTTGACCCCGCTGGGGGCGCTGCCCCTTGACTCCATTGGGGGCGCTGCCCCCAGACCCTCGCGAGGGGCACTACCCCTCGACCTCGTTGGGGTGTTTTCCCCAAACCCTCATCAAACTATTGGTCTAAGCATGTTATAGGCCAATGATGAATCATGATCATAAAACCTACAAAATACATATCCTTGTTGCAAATCTTTGCATCTTTCACAGTCAAAGCCATAATCAAGGATTATCTTGTTCCATACATTAGACAACAAAACATGCAGTCTTGAAGGCTACAATAAAATTTTAATAATAAATTCCTCACTTGAATATACACACCAATCATTGAGACGCAAGCAAATATCATGGCTACATCATCATGTAGGACCTATCTTAGACACTAGTGCATGACTTGTCATGATGTTGGGATGAGTAATGCAAGCTCTTCTGAGCCATAGACTTATATTTTTAGTTTTGATATTTGTTTTGATGCCATGGATTTCATATTCCATGAGTTTTGTATACATTTCACAATATTTATATAGCTGAATGTGTTATTTCCTTCAGCTAAAATTTGCATTTATACTTATGTGATCGATGTATGTTTGTGTATGGGATCATAGTAATTTCTATTTGATGATGTTATTGTGTCTTTAAGGTTTATTTATTAAAGGGTGCATGAAACAAGTTTTAAATCCTTAAAAATCTTTGAATTTCTTGGGTTTTTCTATTTGTCGAGTCTTTGCTGAGTCTGCGCTTCGAGTTCGAGTCCGAGTCAAAAATTGGCTTGCCGAGTCCGAGGCGAGTCCAAGTCTTGTAACACTGGTCCTACCCTTAATGGAGTTTGGACTCTACAATTAAGCTCCATATTTTTCAATTTGACATATTGACATTTTGTCAAACAATTATTCTCACACTGGGTTGAGCTCTACAAAGGACCTCATAATAGATGTTATTTCAAATGCTATTACACCAGGGAAGAGATGAAGATTTACATTAACATTCAATTGATTATTACACGATTAAATTTGGAATTATCAAATAACTTTACTTATGCGAGTCTAGAAGAGCAAGGTATCTCACAAATTATATAGAATTGTTATAATGTAAGATTCATAGCATAACAGTTCATATTCCACCAAATTGACACACAATGGAACATAGAGAATTTACACAGCAATGAGATAATGATATATTCTAAGTAGCCGGTTCTCTGGGTTCTGGGCTGGGTCCTGGGCCTAGTTCGCTCCTGGTTCGGGTCCTGGTTCGGTTCGCCTGTGGGTTCGACCAGGGTCCTTCATTTTTGGGTCTGCTACGCCTAAGCAGAACCCAAGAGAACCCGGGCAAAACCCAGACAGAACCCAGGCGAACGAAGACAGAACCTGCGTGCCTAGGCATCTAAAAAGTGTTTTTTTGAGCAATTTTTTAATGTTTTATGGAGTTTGACTTAGACCCACGCCCAAGGGAACGGTAAAAGTGACCTCTAATCACTTCAAACACCTTAACTACCTCATTCTTATTCATTTGTTTTGCTCTTTTTGACAATGTCAAAAGCATGGCTGCATACAGATTAGGCGAAAGACCTTTCCTTTTAGTTTAGCAATGCATGCAAGATTCAAAAAGTATCCTTGATATTACAAAAATATATGTGTTTAAACACTTCAATTGTGCAGTCACGCTTTGGTTCTTTCAAAGAAAAATCTGCCTATGCCACTGTTACACTTCACAGGTAAACAAATTTTGTATTGTGGAGCTATATTAAGTTACCACTCTCAAGACCAATGTAACAATGATACAAAATAATGTTTGAGACTGCAAGAAGACATCAAAATGGCTAGTGTATAAACAAATTCTTATGATTTCTGAAGAATGCTGATAACTCTACTCAGTTGGCTTCTTTTTTCAAGATCATACAAATTGAACCCTGACATCAATAGACTCTGTATATCAAGCTACCACAATTCAAGTTTCAACGATGAATATTTAACATGCATGTTTTAAATGACATTCAAGTTTATGGTGGTTTTGTTGTTTATATGATGTATGTGATATTTTAATCCTAATTCTTGCTTCAAGGCTGCATATATATATTATTTTTTTTATTTTTACATGTTTTTTGTACTAATGAACACAAAACAAAGCGAACCCACCCCCCAAAAATTTTAGCCGAACCGGCGAACCGAACCCCCGAACCCGAGCCCGAACCCGAACCCGAACCCGAACCCGAACCGGTAACTTAGGATATATTCAATACCTATTATTTATGTTTGTTTTGCTGACCTGGAGAATACTGTCAATTCCCACACTTCTTCCAACGCTGAGCCAAGAGATTGGTGTCTTAGAATATCCCATGACAGCCCCCTCACATGTGAATCAACTCACCAAAGGGGTGTTTACCAGAATATTCTTAAGTTCCTAACCACTATCTTATTCTCCTGCGGATAATATCAACTTCCTTTATAGCTGTGTGTAAACCTTATGCGGCTCTCTTGAAGAGTACGATAGCTCAGAAGAATGTTATGAATTTTTAATCTCCTTTAAATGCTGGCGCATTTCACCAATGACTGCCATTTTATGTCGAACCTGGTTGAATTTCTTTATGACACTGCCAACTAAAAAGTGCACCTGTTTTTGTCATTATGCTCTAACAGAAATCACTAAAGACTTAGCCAAGTTTCCTATGTCTTGGGCACATATTTCACTCGGTTTTCCCCTGCAAAAGGTGCATTGAAACCTCTTAAAGTCTGCACTTTCATGTCTGGCATGGATTCTTTGCCACTCTATGTCTTTAATGTAGATTCCACTTAACTAAACCAATATAAAAATGTGTCTGGTTTCATGGATGTATGCTGATTGAGAATATTGGGCCAAAAATTGCATTAACCATTGTCATTTCCTTTAAGTTTCATGCCTTAGTTATTTCATGCTCCTTCTCTCTTTGATCATTGTCATTGTTTAGTCCTTATCAAGCTTGGGGTGATCATCTTTACCCTGCAAAAGTTGTTTATTGAAGTACATAGATCCTGATGGATGACCTTGCAAGCGTACCAGGGGAGACCAAAGTTGAATGGTATGACACAAGATCAAGGATCAAATGATGACTAATCCAACAAAAAGGAATATGAAAGTTGAGTTTCATATGGGTACCAACAGTTTTATGGCAAGTCTGCATCTTCTGTTTATTTGTTGGTTTGTTTGCATCATTGCAATTATGACAGTTCGCTTCTACACAGCAGAAATTAAGTGAATGAGAATAGCCTGCTAAATGCAAATATTTATCATAATGATAATTAAATGTGCTCTAGTAAATATGATATATGATAGTGCCATTTGCCCTCTCTGATGTTCTATGTTGGCCTATTGGTAGTCTTGGGTGTTTTAGCTGATGTAAGTGTGCTTCTCATTTGTGAAATTCTTTATTTTTCCATTTTTTGGGTGCATTAGTTTAATAATTTAGCTTGCTACAGTATGGTTTCTCTTTCCTACCTTACATTTCTATAAATCGTAGCTGCTTTTAGTTCTTAGTTTCCTTTCTAATTACTTGATAGAATTTGTTCGTAACTTTTCAAACATATTCTGTTATTTTGTGAATCTTTTATCTGTTGAATATGTATAGAGAGTTGTTTAGAATCAATAGCACATGCATATAAACTAATGGATGCTGTTTTCTGCAGTGGTGTTTTTCTTGATATATCTGATGAAGTCAACGATAGGAAGACAAGTACGCAAACTTTTAGTTCTACTTTGTGAGGTGCACTTTGCACTCTTGTACTTGCTCCGGTTAGATCTGATTACAAAGTCTCTGGGACATAAAGGAGATTCGATAAGGACAATCCTATTTCAGTTGGGTATGTTATATCTTCCTTTACCACCGTCCAAGGTTGTTGGTTGTGCATGCTGGTAAGATTAATGATTACCAAGGTATTTTGCAATGGTGGAGTAAATTTTATTGAAATAAGGTCCTAAAATGTTTTATATCAATTCACTACTACTATTCAACTCATATATCATTTAATAAATTCTCTTAAGGTTTTTTTGTATATTGTGTTCCTGTCAATGAAAAGTTACTGTCAAAATTTATTGAATGATTATTTGTCTTTATTTATTGTATGAGCCGATTAATTTGGACAATAGTTGAAATGACGTTTCTTTTGATCAAAAACAATACTATGCATTTGACCATTCATCGTACTGGGTAGACAATTATGTCCAATAGTGATATCTCCATATTATAAGGACCTGGTATAATAGGGTGAGACATTCAAAATAAATCAACATCAATAGCCTTGAATATATGATGGAAAAGATATGTTTTCTGTAATGTCCCTCGTAGAATTTCTACAAATGTTGCCTTGTCTTTATATATTAGGATGTCAAGTTATGCTAAAAGAGCACTTTAATTATTGATTATGCTAGTATGTATGTATATATGAATGAGAGAAGATATTATGATAATCACAATAATATCAAAGTTATGATGCAAATTCTGAAAATGAAATCTAAACTGATAATTATCTCAAAAATGCCGGTTTGATAATGAGGAACAATCGCTGTCTCTATTAGATCACTTTAAAATCATGCGATAGAATATGTTATAGATTATGGCATTAATATGACTACGATTTCTGATTTATCTCTTCAAGTTCAAGAACATGCGATTAATGTCTATGAAATTGATGACTCTTCGCTGTCTCAGATTGCAACAATGTGCTTCTGCGAATCCCATCTTTGGCACTTTCTCAAGTATCTACCATGAACTCATGTGTCCAATATTTAGGCTGATCGAGGCTCTTGGGAGAACTTAGATCTGCTGTTTAAAATGTATATATATATGCCACTGATTGATGGTGTTTCCTTATGTTTCTTATCCTATTTATATCCTATGTCTCCACAAAAGGAGACACTACTTCACAAGATCGCTTGATAAGGGATGCATCCCTTCTCTACTAATCACCACCTTTTAAACATAATTCATTTCTTAACTATGATTGCTGCATTGTTTAATTTCTAACTACTTCACAAGATCGCATGATAAGGGACACATCCCTTCTCTACTAATTGCCGCCTTTAAAACATAATTCATTTCTTAACTATGATCACTGCATTGTTTAATTTCTAACTTGGTCAATTTACAGGTATATTCTCCATGAAGATTAATTCATTTAAATTCCTTTGGTTGGCCATGTATTAATTTAATTCCTTAAATGGAGTCGGCTGTTTTGTCTTTTCCTCCCACAGTGATAATCCTGATCATTGTTTTCCATGCCAATGCATATCTTTGAAGCCATTGCTCATGTGATTTTCATTAGTGATTGAGTGGGATATTACATTTTCACAATAGGTTCTCACATTTATGTTTTGATTTTGGTTGTCAATTTTGATTCACTAAGCCTTGGCATTGAATAGTTAATGTTCATTTCATTCACACTGCTACGAGTGATGACTGCTAATGTCTCAGTTTGTATACCTTCCACTACTACACTAGAAATCAAAGTTGATGACTTTGTAGTTTGCACTATGATCAAATGCCTTTGATGCTCCATATCATTACTCTTTATCCTCCAATACTACTAGTACTTATTCCAGACTGTCCCTATGTGCAAAGAGAAATTTCATTCAAAAATAAGAGGCAGAGATTTCCAACTTCTTCAATTCATGTCACATCTCATAGACAATGAAAGCCTCCAAAAACAACACACCAATAGATTGATTATTCACCAAAAGAAAAGAAAGAAGAAAGAAATTATATTAATGTCTACAAATGGCCAAAAGTAGGTCAATGGGACTCAAGCATAGATCAGTTTACAAATAAAGTTCTAGGAGGAGAATCCTAGATAGACCCCACAAAGGGGAGGAACAAAAAATAAAATACAAAATAGTAGACCACCTAGAGGTGGTCAAGAAACCAATTCAAATAGCCAAGTAGGGGGGACAAGAACCCAAAGAGCATAAGCGGAGGAGTAATAGAGAGAGACGAAGGTCTCATTGAGTATCATAGTCATTGGTGTCATCATTGATCATTGTGAATGGGCCAATACAAGACTTGATAGTGCTTAACAGGGAGTGCCTAAAGCTAGGAGGGCCAAACAAGGCACCCCCGTCTAGTATCTCTCCTAACATCCAATGTCAAAATAATTGTCAAACTAAGAAGAATCTCATAATATGTGTTTGTTCCTACGGGGGATGGTCGGTGAGGAGTAGAACTACACTGAAGGAGTTGAACCACATCGCTAGGAAGAAGTATAACCATTGTGATGAGGGGGAACGTGATGAGGTAGAAGTGTTGAGAGATTACTGTTGATGTTCAGGAGCAGCATTGTGGTCTTCTTCTAGAGATCTCCTTTACTCAAGTGATAAATTAAATATAGCCTAAGGGTTATTTAATTTATAAGAGACGTCTATTTATGAAAAAGGCATGATTATGAAAGAGGCTTGAATTTAATAAAGAAATGTTTATTTAATGGAGGCCGACATCTCTTCATGAAGGGTCGCGATTTCAAGAGGCCGACTTAGAGGCACGTCTTTCTAGAGGAGGCCGACATGATCAACTTGAAGAGATGCGTCACTCTTCCTCTTGTATATATTACACATTCATCCATTGCTTTGCATCATCCATTCATTCAGTTCGATATTATTCTTTGGAGTTAAAGTGCGAATCATCTAGAGGGGATAGCGATTTCTGTAGAAGAACATTTTGTTGGCTGAGTTCTAATCAGCGATATACATCTGGTTGTATCTGAGTTACATCTGAGTTTGCATCAGTTTGTAATGCTTCTTGTTGGCCTTCCAATCGGCTCATTGTAAAGGAGGCATTCCTTGTTTTGTTCAATATATAAGTGATATATTGTTGATGGGTTTTTCTCCCTCAAGTGGAGGGTTTTCCCAGGGTATTTGCTGTGTTCTTGTGTTGAATTTGAATTAAATTTCTGTGCTATTAATCTGATCATAAATCTAACATGGTATCAGAGCAAGTTTGAGGAAGATCGTGATCAGATTTGTTATTGCAATGATACTCCTTATTCTCTTTATTATTTTTTTGTCTATCTCTATTTTAGTCAAGATGGTGAACAGTCTTAAGATTGAGGATAGACTTGAGGGAGCATCTAACTAAACATAATGGAGGTTCAAAATCATGCTCACCTTGGAAGAGAATGACTTGGCTGAGTTTGTGGAGACCAAAGTTCCCAAACCAACGGAGGAAGAAGAGAAGGTGCAGTGGAGAAAGAAAGACATCAAGGCAAAGAAGATGTTAGTTGATTCCGTTAAGGATCATATTGTTCCGATTGTCTCCAAGTTGAAGACGGCAAGAGATATGTTCAAAACTTTGGAGGAGATGTATGAAATCAACAACACCAGCCGGGCACTTGCACTTAAGCAACTTCACCATGTGAAGATGGCGAAAGGAGAAACTGTGATTTCTTACTTCATGAGGATTTCAGAATTGAGAGATCAGCTCTCTACAATTGGTCATGTGGTTGATGACAAATACTTGACCATGCTTGCTCTCAATGGTCTTCCTTCATCTTGGGAGTCCTATATTCAAGGAATCAATGCAAGATCGAAACTTCCTAAGTTTGATCGTTCAAGGGCAGATTGCATTCAAGAGGAGTCAAGGTTGGTGGCTAGAGGCGTTGGTCAAAGTTCAAATAATGAAGATATTCATGTTCTCGCCTCTCAATCTTCAAAGAAGAAAGGAAAAGATGGGAAGAAAGGATTCCTCAAGAGGAATCGAGATAAAGGAAATGATGGGGCTTCCGCATTCAAGAAGAAGAGAGACTTATCCAAAGTCCAATGCTTTAGATGTGATAAGTTTGGCCACTTTGCTAAGCATTGTCCAACCAGGCCTAAGCAACAGGCCACCATTGCAGATGTTGATGATGCCTCTCCGCAGAAGGACTCATGTGAATATTTGTTCTATTTGGCATTGTCAAGCAATGTACCTACCGACACCAACACTTGGTTGATCGACAATGGTGCTTCTCGACACATCATTGGTTTTAGGGAGCATTTATCAAGCTAGGTGGAAAGAGATTCTTCTGAACAAGTCATTATTGGAGATGATGCGCGCTACTCGGTGAAAGGAATTGGGACCTCCACTCTCCACTTGGATTCCGGCATTACCCTTCAGTTGTGCGATGTTCTATATGTTCCAGGCATCAAGCGTAATCTTGTTTCCATTTCAACCTTGGAAGACAAAGGATATCAAGTTGCCTTCTCTAAAGGAAAAGTTCTTGTGTGGATGAATAATTCCAACTTCAAGACTGCTCGGGTGATTGGAGTTAGACATGAGAGCCTCTATAGGCTATGCACTTGTCCACTTCAGGCATTAGTACATGATTCTTCAAGCTTGTGTGATCTTTGGCATCGAAGATTGGCTCACCTTCGCTTCCGAGCTCTACCTATCATGGAGAGGATGGTCACAGACCTTCCAAAGTTCAACCAAGAGCATGAAGGCACTTGCAAAGGTTGCGGAATGGGTAAGAATACGAAAGCTCCATTTCATAGTAGAGAAAGTAGATCCAAATGTATTCTAGATCTCATTCATTCTGATTTATGTGGTCCAATGTCTGTTGCTTCTTCGAGTGGTTTCTTGTATTACATTCTTTTTATTGATGACTACTCTAGAAAGACTTGGATTTATTTCTTGAAATCTAAAGAATCTGAGGAAGTATTAGAAAGGTTCAAGGAATTCAAAGCTCAGGTGGAGAATTTGTCTGGGAAGAACATCAAAGTCATGAGATCCAATAATGGAGGAGAGTACACCTCCGACAACTTTCAGAACTATTGCATTGAAGTTGGGATTAATAGGGAATTCAGTGTTGCTTATAATCCTCAACAGAATGATGTTGCAGAGAGGAAGAACAGATCGATCATGGAAGCAACAAAAGCCATGATTCATGACTAGGATCTGCAAAGCTTCCTATGGGCAGAAGCATCTAGGACATGAGTCTATGTTCAGAATAGAAGTCCTCACTTAATCCTAGAGAACATGACTCATGAAGAAGCCTATATTGGGAAGAAGCCAGAGGTGAGTCATTTGAGGATCTTTGGATGTCCAGTTTATGTTCATATTCTGAAAGAAAAGAGAACAAAGTTGGAGCCCTCTGGCAAGAAGGGAATACTTGTGGGTCACAGTGAGACATCAAAAAGCCTACAGGATATACATTCTAGGTCAGAAGTTGATCAAGATCAGTAGAGATGTCACATTTTAGGAAGATGTTGCATTCAAAAGATCCAAGGGTACTCACACGGAGATTGATAGTGAAGAGTCTCCTCAGGATATGGAGATTCAAAGGGAAACTTCAAAACCGAAGGAAGATAATGATCCAGTTGAACCCTTGGAACCTACTGATGGGCCTACCGATATTGTGATTGGGAAAAAGAGACCTCTATGGGCTAGGAAAACAATGCAGGAGGCAGAAAGGTTTGCAGCTCCAAGAGGTACCTTCAGAGAATTTAAGAGACCGCATAAGTTCTCCAGTTATGTTGCTTTGATGAGTCAGATTATTGAGTCCGAGCGTTCTAGTGTTGAGGAAGCTTCTAGTCAACAGGTTTGGAGAGATGCTATGTCAGAGGAGTATCAGTCAATTCTCAAGAATGATGTTTGGGATATCGTTCCTAGACTCGAAGGAAAATCTGTGGTTTCTTCAAAATTGCTCTTCAAGATCAAGCATGCGACTGATGGGAGCATTGAGAAGTACAAGGCAAGATTCGTGGCTAGAGGGTTTTCACAAAAAGAGGGAGTTGACTATGAAGAAACGTTTGCTCCAGTTGCTCGCTATACATCTATCAGAACCATCATTGCCATTGCTGCATCTAGAGGATGGAAGATTCATCAAATGGATGTGAAGACAACTTTTCTGAATGGTTGGATTGAGGAAGAAGTTTAATTTATAAGAGACGTCTATTTATGAAAAAGGCACAATTTTGAAAGAGGCTCGAATTTTATTAAAAAATGTTTATTTAATGGAGGCCGACATCTCTTCATGAAGGGTCGCGATTTCAAGAGGCCGATTTAGAGGCACGTCTTTCTAGAGGAGGCCGACGTGATCAACTTGAAGAGATGCGTCACTCTTCGTCTTGTATATATACACATTCATCCATTGCTTTGCATCATCCATTCATTCAGTTCGATATTATTCTTTGGAGTTAAAGTGCGAATCATCTAGAGGAGATAGCTATTTCTGTAGAAGAGCATTTTTTTGGCTGAGTTCTAATCAGCGATATACATCTCGTTGTTTATAGACCAATCAAGAATCATGCTGACCTTTTTAGTAGGGACGTCTCTTGATTCGCTGCCCCTTTTGGAATCGTTTCATTACTAATATTTGCTGTTGTGTTTTAGGAGAGTTGACCGCTGCATTGTTTCCTTTGTTAGTTGCTGTTTATGGTTTTATTGGGGAATCGATGCTTTCACAACTCTTTTTAAATGATATAAAACATGGCCAGGTTTTTGTATTGTTTGTTTAATGATTTGTAACTATTAATTTATGCCACATGATAATTGTGTTTTATAATATGTAGAAACCCTAGTTTCCCCTATTCTCCGAATTTGACAGTTTTCTGAGTCTTTTCTGACGTTTTTGGTTTTTTTGCAATTTTTGGGTTTTTGAGCAATAAATGAAATGGTACGATTTTGCTTGAAAATGATAATAAATTCAAATAAAAATACTTCTACTCTGCTAACAGGAGTATTTGATGCCAGTACAAATGCCAATCTATTATTTGTTCTTCTGGGGCGATTACAAAAATGATCTACTGACATGCAATAATAAAATAATAATTTTTATTGTAAAAACCTGGTAAACCAGCAACAGCTGAAGGTACAGATTTGGTACGGCTGCATTAATGATCTTCTTCTCCTTCTGTCTGGTAACCTCCAAAGTCCTCTGGAACCCCAGCGCCCTTATTGATGCAATTAGGAAGTCGAAAAGGAAGGCGTCTCTCTTGCTTTGAAAAGTACGGCTTCTTCAAATGGTACGGCCTGCTGTACTGAGGTACGGCTGAGCAGTGACAGCATTGAATAAAGGTACGGCCTCCAAAATAAATGTCTAAACCTTCTGATAAGGTGCGCCTTGAAGAATGAATGACTTCTGGATGGCAAGCTCTGATAAATCTCTGAAAATAGACAATCTCTGATACTCAATGATTTCTTCTGAATGAAGAAACCTCTGCTGCAATAAATCAAGTGTTATTTCACACTCTTTGAATTGCTTCCAGTGGAGATGGCTCGTTCCCCAAGGAATTCGAACTTGAAACCCTAAAGTCTCTTGCTCAGATCAATTTGATCAGTTTCTCAAAATCAATAATCTCATAATGGCACAAAACCCAAGGCAAATGCACTCATATGCTCAAAAGTGCGATTTCCTTAATAATAGGGTTTCATTAAAATATTCACTTTTAATTCTTTTAATTTCTCCATAGTCTCAGCTGAATATTTTAATATAATTTTAAATGTCAATTTTGGCCCCTTCTGATGATGGCGCACCCCTCAAGAAGAATCACTTAAGTTATAATTTAATATTATAACTTTATATTATAATTATTAAATAATTAATATTTAATTAATGCAATTAAATATTAATATTTCTCTCGTTACTCATCCGATGACTGTCCCGTCTGAAGCTGACGAACACTGAAGTGATTCTGAACGCTGCCAAAACCATACTGCTAAAAATAGCAGGGGTCCCACGCTGCCTGCCAGGAACTGCTAAAAATAACAATTCTGCAAGAAGTCTCCGATCGAGCCCAAACGAAAGCCTACTGACCAAACTCTGCCAACTGAAGCTGAGCCAAGCTCCGAAGTGACCCTCTATCCAGTCTATCGGTCTACGAGGGTCGTGTGATAGGCCAATCCTGTACTCCGAGAGATGTCACTGAGAAGGGGACATGACATAATAATATTTAGATTTATATCATAATATTATTTATAATAATATTTAGATTTATACATATAATAATTTATTTGTTTATTATTATTTAGTTTATATTACCAGGTTTATTATAATATTATCCTGATAATTATAATGATAATGAATTTGCTGATACATGTATTTACAATTTACTAATTATAATGAATTTGCTAATAATTACTATTTGGTTGTTTCTGTATTTCAGTATCATAATTTGGGGGCATGACAAAAAGTTGTTTCTTTTGTAATAAAGAACAGAAATAAAGTAACTTGCAGCAATTAAATAACTCATAAGTATTACAACATTCAGAAATACATACAACTGAAATTTCCAAAATTTATTTCTGATCTGAAAACACAAATTTCTTCAAATGTAGGAGCAACCCAAATCATCAAAGAACATCGCATATCTATTTCAAACATACCCCAAAAATTTGATACACTTTGACAATTTTCTGTACTTGCAACAAGCAAACTGGAAGTGCAAATAGGTGCTGCTATCTCCTCAAAAACTCGCTGTCTCACTTGCCTTGCAATTGCTGAGTGTCGCTATACCGTAGGCACCTCCAAATATGTAAGAGACCGGGTGTCTCTCAGCCGAAACCCTTAACTGGAAATGAAGATTTTTTAATAGTTTTGTGTTTTTTTGTGTTTTTGATGGTTTTTTTGACAATAAACAGTAAACTTCGATTTTTCTCTAGAAGGCTTTAAAAATTCATAAAAAATAAATGAATGACAACTACGCATCAATATTGCTCTCTAAAGAAGGCAAATACATTTATTTATGATCCAGAGCATATACAATGCATTAAATCGAACATACGAGAGGAAATAACTTTATTTTTTTAGAAAACCTGATTCCTGTTGCAGCCGCCTGGAGGACTGAAAGATGATGGTACGGCCAACTCCAGAACACAGATTCCCAAGCTCAGAACGGTGAGGAATCTCCAGAAACCCCAGGCGCACTAGATCCCACTGACAGAAGCTGAGAACTAAAGGCGTTTCACTTGCAATGAAAAGTACGGCCTTTCAGTAGTAGTACGGCTTGTACCAGCAGCAACAATAAATATAGTACGGCCCCAATGAATGAGATGCCAGATCTCTGTGAAGACAATCTCTGATAGGTCGCCCCAGTTAACTGATGAAGAAACTTTGTAGATCCTTTCTGAAATCGATCCAATATGTTCAACTGCAACTTCTGTGTGAAGTCACCAAGTAGACAATCTTCAACTGGTATTGCACAGCCTCAGTATGCCAGATCTTGAAGAGGTATCGTTCTTCAAAATCAATTGTTTGCTAAAACCCTAGGTTTTGCAAACTTCAATGCTCAGAGCAAAAAGAAGACAAATTGAATAATCAAGACATAAGAGTCCGATTTGTCTTAGTAGTCAATATATACCCCTCTTGAGAAATTCGACCAAACCCTCTTTTTAATAATCATTTAAATAAATGATTAAATTCGCCTGTTTGGACTTAGGAAAATTCTTTAATAATTGGCGCCCCCATCATTAATGAATAAATACTTATTCATTATATTAATTATGCCACTTTATTATAAAGTATTAAAATACTTTATAATACGCCATTATCATAATATTTAAATACATTAATAAAGTGACTTTATAATATAAAGTGAAAATATTAATTATTTAATAAATCATTAAATATTCTGTTATTTTTCCATCTGACCAACAAACTGATGCACTGGGTCGAATTCGAGCTGACCAGCTGAACCAGGTGCCCTGCCAAAAATAGCAGCTTCCGCTTGCCTGACTTACTAAAAATAGTAAGTATATGAAAAACCTCTCTGAAGGATTCTGCGAAGGCCCAACCTGACACAACTGCAAGAAAGATGCTCCTGCACACCGGGTAACTGCCTCAAAAGATCCTCTGCACACAACTGTCAGCCTACGAGGACCAAAATGATAGGCGAATTCCTCAACAAACAATGTCAGCTAAAACGGGGACATTACAGTTCGCCCTCCCTGAAATTGCTTGTCCTCAAGCAATCTCTGCAAATACGGACGCCCCGCACCACCTGGATCCCAAGGATAGTGCCGGACAATGTTCCTGCTAGCCACAACTGACTCCTGTAACTCCCACAACTAATCAACAAGAATAGAATACCATTCCCTATCAACCTCAGTGTTGTCTATCATAGGATCAAGAAACTTAGGAGGAAGCAAGTCAAACTGCAAGCAATACTTACTCCCAAAAACTGCACAAGATATACTGTCATCCAACATATCAAGCACGTGCATACCAGAACTGTGCACCTGAAACAAATCGTGTACGTGTGGATCGAACATGAAACCATATACACTCTGCACCGTGTACTCACTATAAAACTCCTCTGAAAGCTGAGTCTGAAATCCCAGTGCACAAGTAGGATCCCAAACACTATCATCACTCTTCCCACTAACGAGAGAGATAGAACGTAGGCTCCCATCTGTAATCCCTCTCAACACATATTTCTTGCCTTGTACCTCAAATCTCATCTCCATTTTAGGCAAGTTGAGGGTGAACACACTAATGTCCTGAAGCCATCTCATACCCAACACTAAATCCATCCCACCCAGGTTGACCACATAAAAGTCTGCCTGCAACTCATAATCATTCAGCATGAGGGTGAGATTACAAATTCGTCAAGTGCAAGTGAGGGTATATCCATCGGCCACCCGAACTCTGAATCCAGCGAAGTCCTCTGTCTAGAGTCTACATCTGTTGACGAAGCTCTCATCAATGAAATTGTGTGTGGCTCCAGTGTCGAGCATAGCAATACATCGCTGTCCATCCACTAATCCCCTGAACCTGAAAGAATCATCTCGTACACTAGCAGATAATACCAACGGGGATAAGTTGGCATCGGGCCCAAACTCCATAGAGGCATTCCCGGCCTTCGCATGTTCTAAAACAACCTGCTGGTCTGAATCCTCAAACTCAACATCTTCATAGTAAACCCACATGGCGCGGTTGGCTCTGCCCTTTGGTCTCAAAGGACAATCATGCTCCTTGTTGTAAGGTTCTCTGCACCAATAACAAAGTAGTTTCCTCCTCAATTCATCACGAGTTGCATCATCAATTCTTGCTGTTGTTTTCTTCTTTGGTTTTGCAACTGGTGTATGACTCTCCTCAATAGGCAAGGTGTTTGTTTTAGGCTGAAATTGTTTCTTTGGAGCAGAAAGCTCCATACTCCTTGCCTTCCGCATAGCCTCCTGAAGAGTAGAAGGATTAAATGCCTTGACCCAACCTCTCATAGGCTCCATCAAACCCTCAAAAAAGAGAATGACAAGTCTCCGTTCTGAAATGCCGGTCACCATGACTGCAACCTTCTGAAACTCACTGACATAAGCATCCAAACTACCTGTCTGTCTGAGCTGAGCTAGCTCTCTGAAGTAGAGTTTTGGATCTTTCCTGTCAAAACGCTCTATGAGCCTGCTGGTGAACTCCTGGTACGTAGTGACTGCATGATGGCCAAGTGTGTACATGCCATGATGCCACCAATCATGCGCCAACCCATCAAGATGCAAAGTAGCAAACTTAATGGCCTCATCCTCCTGCATAGGTCTCAGTGATAGAAAATTGTCCAACTTCTGGACCCAAGACCTCACTGATGTCTTATCGGAACCATCAAAGTATGGCAAGGCGATCTTGCTAACTGCATACTGTAAATCCCTGTTCACCTGTGGCTGTGGTTGATGGTGCTGAGGAGCTCTGCGGTCAAATCTACCTCCTCCTTTGGGTTTATGAACATCCATAAACTCATGAAAGGACAACGCCTATCTGATCTCAAGTGCTAAGGATAGATACTCACCGTGAAATCTAGTCACATCCACTATCGACATGCCATTGTGTGGCTGAAGCTCCTGATGATGCCCCTGCTGCTCTGCCTCCGGAGTCGAAGGTGGGGTATCTCTAGATATGAATGTAGGTTGTCCAGGCCTACGCTCATGATAGATTGGTGATGGCTGTCGTGGTGCTAATGCCAAAGGCTGATCCACTCCTGCAGTCCTGCTCGACTGTCTAATCTGAATATAGTGTGGCTGTGATGGAGTATACTGCCTAATAGTGCCCATCAACTGGGACATCATGTCTATATTATCGTGCCTGCGTCTGAACTCCTCATCAGTAATGTCGCCCTCTGCATGCGCCTTCCCTGAATCCCTAAGTGTCTCTGCAGGGATCTCACGGTCTGCCATCAGGGTTGCAACACTGTTCTCGCTGTTGTTGGAGCTAGATCTGTGAATACCCAATACTCCTGACACTGTCTCACCTTTAGGAATAGGTGGACCTGTCCAATCCTCAACTTTGCCTGTTCCTATACCCTTGGTATAATGAATGATGTCTCTACTCATGAAAAAGCAACCAAAAAGCACTTTGTTTTCTGAAAAAGCAACTGAAAAAGCACAGGATGGCAGGAGAACTGTGCTCTGATACCACTGTAAGAGACCGGGTGTCTCTTAGCCCAAACCCTTAACTGGAAATGAAGATTTTTTAATAGTTTTGTGTTTTTGATGGTTTTTTTGACAATAAACAGTAAACTGCGATTTTGCTCTAGAAGGCTTTAAAAATTCATAAAAAATAAATGAATGACAATTACGCATCAATATTGCTCTCTAAAGAAGGCAAATACATTTATTTATGATCCAGAGCATATACAATGCATTAAATCGGACATAAGAGAGGAAATAACTTTATTTTTTTAGAAAACCTGATTGTTGTTGCAGCCGCCTGGAGGAATGAAAGATGATGGTACGGCCAACTCCAGAACACAGATTCCCAAGCTTAGAATGGTGAGGAATCTCCAGAAACCCCAGGCACACTAGATCCCACTGACAGAAGCTGAGAACTAAAGGCGTTTCACTTGCAATGAAAAGTATGGCCTTTCAGCAGTAGTACGGCTTGTACCAGCAGCAACAATAAATATAGTACGGCCCCAATGAATAAGATGCCAGATCTCTGTGAAGACAATCTCTGATAGGTCGCCCCAGTTAACTGATGAAGAAACTCTGTAGATCCTTTCTGAAATCGATCCAATATGTTCAACTGCAACTTTTGTGTGAAGTCACCAAGTAGACAATCTTCAACTGGTATTGCACAGCCTCAGTATGCCAGATCTTGAAGAGGTATCGTTCTTCAAAATCAATCGTCTGCTGAAACCCTAGGTTTTGCAAACTTCAATGCTCAGAGCAAAAAGAAGACAAATTGAATAATCAAGACATAAGAGTTCGATTTGTCTTGGCAGTCAATATATACCCCTCTTGAGAAATTCGACCAAACCCTCTTTTTAATAATCATTTAAATATATGATTAAATTCGCCTGTTTGGACTTAGGAAAAATCTTTAATAATTGGCGCCCCCATCATTAATGAATAAATACTTATTCATTATATTAATTATGCCACGCCATTATCATAATATTTAAATACATTAATAAAGTGACTTTATAATATAAAGTGAAAATATTAATTATTTAATAAATCATTAAATACTCTGTTATTTCTCCATCTGACCAACAAACTGATGCACTGGGTCGAATCCGAGCTGACCAGCTGAACTTGGTGCCCTGCCAAAAATAGCAGCTTCCGCCTGCCTGACTTACTAAAAATAGTAAGTGTCTGAAAAACCTCTCTGAAGGATTCTGCGAAGGCCCAACCTGACACAACTGCAAGAAAGATGCTCCTGCACACCGGGTAACTGCCTCAAAAGATCCTCTGCACACAACTGTCAGCCTACAAGGACCAAAATGATAGGCTAACTCCTCAACAAACAATGTCAGCTAAAACGGGGACATTACAAAATACCCCCAAATGCTGCTCCAAAACTTGGCGCTTAGCCTCAAAAAACCCTCACGCCTCCCTAGGTAACTGTAGACCAGGCTGGAAGGTGTATGACCAGCCAAGGGATTGAAGTTTGGCTTGAAATTGAAAATAATACACTGCTGTTCACCCCTCTTTGATTTTCTCCAAAACTCAGACCTGAAAACCTCTGAAAAATCTCCAACAATGAAGCCCAACTCTGATCCCTATATGAAATCACCAAGAAATTCTCCAAATTGTGTCTTTCAATGTGGAGAATGTTGCCTGTAAAGGATTTCCTCCTCACAAACATTGAGGAAGAATCGTCTCCTCTAGCAAAGAAAAATACCAATATCAAGTCAAGCATAGTTTCAAATCAGCCTCAACTTTTTCTTTTGTATGGCTCCCAAAGCCCCACGCCCCATTTGGAAATATAAAATAATTTATTTTAATTTTAAAACCTCCTTATGTCTCCCTCTTGGGTGTCCCACTTTTAGGGAATACTTTATTAAATTTAAAATGACTTCTTATGTCTCCCAAAGTACTCCTTCATTAAGTCACTTTATAATATTAAATAACGATAAAGTGAAATATTTAATTTAACTTTATAGAGCATTGTTATTTAAATTAAAATAGTGGACTATATTAAATATTTGGATACCGACATTAAATGGCTCCACCGACATAGCTAAAAATAGAAATGTTGACAACTGACCCTGATGGTGCTTGAAACTGACTTACTAAAAATAGTATAGAAGAAATCATCCAAAACAATCCCAAAAAGTGGAGTCCCGCACATCTCACCCACCAAAGCTCAATAAAACACCTATCACTACCAACTGCTAGGTACAAGTATCTGCAAAGATTCGCTAACCCTTTTTCATTAGCCTACGAGAATCCGCTGAATAGGCTAACTGTCCAATGAACTGAAGTGTTGTAGGAAGGGGTCATTACATTCCGTCCTTCCCAAAATTGCTTGTCATCAAGCATTATGCACTTTGGATGTTATAAAATCTGCTCATTCTCCCATGTTGCATCCTCCACTGGCAAGTTCTTCCATTTGACCAAATATTCCTTAATAACTCTCTCTCGAAGAGTTTTCTCCTTGGAGTCTATAATGGCCTTTCAAATTCGTATTAACTTTCCCTCCTGATCCAATGGTGGCAACTTTGATGAGGGAATTGCATTGTGTCCGAGTGCCTTCTTAAGCCTGGATACATGAAATACATTATGAACCCTGCTGCTAGTTGGTAACTCAAGCTCATAGGCAACCTCACCAGGTCTCCTCGACACTTTGAATGGACCATAGAACTTGGGCTTAAGCTTCTCCACACCACTCTTCTTGAGAGTAGACTGTCTGTATGGCCGAAGCCTTTGTTAGTTAACGGATTTATCACCTAACTCTATATTCTTATGCCCACAAAGGTGATAAATGTAACTACAGTTGAATCGGTAATAGTACAATCTCCAAACCGATTCTCTGCTTGTTTTAAAAAGGTTGCAGCTACCTTTATTTGATGTTCAATGAATGATTTTCAACTAATGTTGCTTTTAACCAGAAAGCAAGTAAAGGAAGGGCTTTTAACCAGAAAGCTTTAAAGGTATCTATCAACTTCATATAACGATAATTGAAACTACTTAAGAAAAGATAAAGACAAAACAAATATCACTGCAGAATCCTTATTCATAGATAATAACGCCACAACAATATAGCAAATTATATCATCTATCATCCCAATAACGGATAACACTGGCAAATATTCAGTATAAACATAATGAATCCATAAAACATAATTCAAAGATTAGGCATGCATAAACTTCACCAATGTCTTCTATATTAGAATAATAGATAACAGCCAAAATAACAGAGTTTTCTTTAATGAGTAAATCAAAGTTTTCCCAAAAGATCCCTATCACATCAGTCGAACCCATATTTAAACATAGCAAATGTCTTTGGTAATGGTTTCTTGAAAGTAATCGTACTGAAAATTAGAAAAAGTCTTTAACTTAAAAGAGCTAGATTAAAATGAAGTATTTGAAATACTAAAAATAAACTATGCATCGGTCCCTCCTGTTCAACCTCTTCAACTTCCAGTTCCTCGACCACTTCTTGCTGTAACAACTTTTCCCGCACCTTCATTCTAGATTTGTATTCCTTGTACCTGGTAATGATTGCAAAGATTTCTTTGCTTCCTGGTGTTATTGTGATCTAGAGTCTAGTTCTCCATTTTCTAAGGGAAACCTTAGATTCATTCAGAATGTCAGACCTTCTATCAGCTTCATTTTTAAAGGTTTGAAGATAGAGCTCCAGCCTCCCAAGCTTAGAGAAAGATTCTTTAGTCATTGTAGCAGGATCTGCTATTTCCTTGTTGAATACTTGCTTGAATTTCGAGCAAATTTCCTTTGAGTCTAGAATCTTCTCGTTGAACTCATTAGTTATCTTCACTTGCAGATCATGACAATGCCCTTTGATTTTTGCTAACATATCTAGATACCTTTCCAGTGCTTCAGTAATTTCTTTTACCAAGTTATCATATATGTTTAATTTCCATTCAAGTGAGTTAGGCCATGAGGGATCTAACTCCTTTGGATCACTCACAATTTGTTCATTAATTAACTTCAGTTGATCCATGAAAATTAATTCCTTCATTTCTTCTGAAAGCACGTAAAGACTGGTCTGATCTTTCCTAATCTGCTGTAGCTCCGCTATCAATTCTTTTCTTTTATCAACAATATGAGTGTAAGAAATCACAAATTTACCAATAAAAAGCATATTTTCCCGAGACATTTCATCAATCCATTTACTGGCAGCCTTGGAGTAGTTTAGATTCTTTTTGATCAACTGCATTGCAAACTCATCAATGACTCCTTCTTGAGAACTTGAGGCTTCAGTAGATAAAAAGGGGGAAACTATAGAAGAGATAAAGTTTTTAAAATCCAGAACCTGAGATTGCAATTTTACCCTTTCCTTCCTTTCTTCTTTTACCAGCTTGACTAAAGCATTGATTGAATAACTGGCGTGGTATACATCGCCCTCGAGTGTCTGGGGTACCATGTCAACATGTATGATCTTATAATCAGCTGCGGTTATTTAATCATTATCCAAATCCTTTAAAGGCTCCGCAATCTCTAGTATTTGTTTACCAGAGACAGGATCATCCAGTATTCTTGACATTTTTTGAGCTTTCTTTGGCCCTGAGGAAGTTTGGAGCAATTTTGCCACCGTGTCTACTCCAACAGATGTTGTGGGAGTGTATTTTCTCTTCTCTACTGCCTTCCTTAGCCATACTGGAGAGTTCTCTATCAAAACAGAACCTTTATTACCTTGAACAATCTCCCTAGATTCACTAGGAATAATTGATATATTTTCTACATGAGAAAAAGGTATTTCAGATATAGGCGGGAAAGTATTATCTTCAACAATCTGTTGGAAAATGATATCTGAATCTTCAGGTATAGGTTTTGTTTGACCAGTCTTCTTTTGAGGAGCAGGGGTAGATGGGCTATCTTGTTCACATACTGACTTCAACTTGACTGATTCTTCAGGTTTTTCACCATCACCCCCAGATTGTGAATTTGCACTAGAAGACCTAGTAGCCATTCTTGTTGATGATGTATTTCTTGCAGCTACCTGACTAGATCCCTGTTCATTTTTCTGAGATGATTTTGGTTCATGAATGGAACCAACAGCTTTCCGCCATTTCCCTTCTAACCAACCTTGAGTTCTTTTGAAGATTGGTGCAGCCCACACACTTATATACAAAACTTCACTTTTACCCCAGTCAACCTTAGGATGAGATTTGTCAGGCAATTTTTCATATTCGGGATCAAGGACCACTGAATCTTCAGTCACATTTTCAAGAATTTGGAAAGAAAGAGCAAAAGCTTGTATCTGCTCGAGGGTTAACCTCATATGATCTCTTCTGAACACTTCATTTTCATCAATACAATCCTCCTAGAAATCCTCAATAGAAGGTTGATGCTGATATGAGCTTGCAGCGTACAGGTTTTGTCTTATGAAGCCCTTGCTGTCAAAATTGGTTCTCATAAACAAGTACTGGAGATTATATTCCTTAAGAATCTTTTCAGCACCTTTAGCCATCTGATTGCTTTTGCATATGAAGGAAGGAGTTACTAACAGAAAAGCATACCCCTGTTTTCCCATATTCGTGTATTTTATATTCACTATGGCCATTTGTCTACAAACTTCCAAAAACACCAGTAAATCTTCAGGATATTTGGGCAATTTTATTGGGGCTTTTTCATAACCTCCTATACTCAAATAAGAAAATTTGTCAAACTGAATATAAAAACTTCCAAACTTCAACGCCAAAGATATTGACTCAAGGGAAAAACGCATTTCAGGGTTTCCATCCAGTTTCCTCACAACTTCCATAAAAAAATGCATCATTAACAAGGCAATATTCTCCCATTCCAACTTGCTTGGTAAACTGTGGATAACATTTATATATGGGCATGCCAGAAGTCGGCAATACCTGTGGTTTCAAACATGGCCAGAAAGATCTCTAACTGGCAATGATATATATCAAGCAAGAACACAGATGGAAAGTGGCAGTCTTTTGAAAATTGACTAATTGTTCATGTAGATGAAAGCAAATTATCTTAGCCAAATTGATAAATACATCATCTTCACAGATAACCAAAATAAACCGACACATCTAGTCTTCAAATAGTTCAATTTGTGCATTCCCGACAATGCGGTGTAGTAAAGCAATGGTATCAATAGTTTCCACTTTAAAATGCACCCTTTTAAGTTTATTGGGTAACTGGGACTTACCTCTTTTCTCTGACTTTAACCATCCTTTGGCCATAGAATTTTTACACCAGGCTTCATTAACCCTGAAAAATTCATTAGCTGCTACAACAAACATCTCCTTTATAGGTGCCTTTTTTGGAATTCTCAATGCTTGGGAAATGACTTCAGGGGAAATTTTAGCAACAATGGTCCCTTCCATAGCCTTGATTTACCGAGTTTCTGGAATGTACCTTCTTGCACATGCAGCAATTAGGTCTATGCTCAACACGGCTTCTGGAAAACCCCCAACATGAGCTAATCCACTTTTGAGCACCTTCACGTCTACAACAAACTTTTCTTTACTTTCCAAACACGCCCACAATTCTTCCAATTTAAAAATTCCTAGCTTTGTATCTCTCACACTGAGCGAACGATTTTCAATTTCAGACTGCATGAGCTCACCACACTTAAAGAAACGCTTGAATTCCTGAAGAAATAATAGCAGCAGGTAGAAGTACAACCGAAGTATTAACAAATAAGTTCTCACCACCTTAAGCCATGTAAAATGACAAGACGTGCATTTGGTGCTGAATTAATACGACACTTTATTTTATTTTACAGTAATGAAAACCCTAAGGTTTGCATGCCTTGCAAAAATCTTTGATAAGACATATCTAGGCTGTACCGTACGCCTTATTAAATGCAAAAATGGTGCCTCGAAACCTGCAGAACGAACAACAAACCTCCTTGTCGCGGCAAACTGAAACTTAATAACACAAAGTCAGGAGTTATGAAGTTTTGAGAACCTCCGACTCACCGACCATACACTTGACGCTACAAAGGATAATAAGTTGGGCCATCAGAATGTTAAGAAAAACACAAACCCGACGACAAGGAATAACAACAAGGAGTGCCAAAGAACTAAGTTTCGAAACTTGAAGAACACGAGACAAAGGGTTAGAAACTTAGGGAAAACCGCGAGAAAGGAATAAAATGAATATGAAGGCCTTTAACTTAAGCGGGAAGCGTGGAAAAGGGGACATAATTAAAACACATGATACATAGTATATTTATGAGTAACCGCCTCAAATACACGTCCCCAAGCTGAAAACTGCGCTCCACACGATGTTGATCAGCATATAACTTTTGCTGATTTTGTGCTTGCTGCAAGTTTTTCTTCAAAGATTTCATAACATCCCGACTCTTTAGCAATAAACCCCTTGCCTTAGGCACTTTGCTATCCCCAAAAAGCAAATCAAAGAAGTTGGGTGCCTTATACCCATAGAAAGCCCTGAAGGGTGACATCTTGATGGACATGTGATAAGTAGTATTATAGCAGTACTCACCAAGGTGCAACCATTTAATCCAAGCTCTCTGCTGTCCTAACACATAGTTTTTGGGATAGCCTTCCATCAACATGAGTTTGTTGTTGAAGAAAATCCGTAAACTCATCAATGTAAATATCAAAAAGAGTAGGTGTGAGAGAGCATCCTTGCTTGACTTTGATGGTGCACTTAACAGAGTTGGATAGGCTATGTGAGTCTGAAATTGGCCAACATCTGTCTTGTAGAGCCTCATGATGAAATAATTTGAAACACCAATGTCACACAGCTTTTCGTCAAGCAGATGTTTTAAAAAATAATCAAAGAATCATGGCAAGCTCTAACAAAGTATTTGAATTCTAACTTCCTTTAAGTAAGGCAATAAATATCATAATACCTAAAATATTGTTGAATTTGTATAGCCATGTTAGAAATTGACGTACTCTAGTCCAGGGAAAGCTATAGGTGTTTATATTTGGACTAATCCAGTGTGGGAATTCACTTATAAATTTTGATACGATTATGCAACCTACATTCCTTTTGTCTTTAATTTCTAACTTCTTTGGAGCCTCTTTCTGCCTCCTTATTGCTATTGTCTTTACTTGTAGATTTGAGCTCCATTGACCTATTTTGGTCACTGGTAAACATTAATATAATTTCTTTCAGATTTGTGATGGGTAAGTATAACAGGTTGAAAACTAATTTTCTTGTCTGCTCTATTACAGGTCTATCAAATCATGCAAGTGTTTGGGAATTTGTTAACATTGCACTACTCTTATGCTTTACTGCAATTCAAATTCATGGGTTAGAAGTGCTACTTTCATTGGCAACAATCCTCCATCAGAGTCCGCAGCTACCATTTGGGGTTGGCTTTATGAAGGTTGGGTTCAGCAAATTGGTACTGTTGACTATATGTTCTCCACAGGATTTGAGATACAGTCATTTGTATAAAACTCCACTAGGTAAGATGAAATTGGCATGAATCTTATGCCTTATTATTTCTGAAAAGATGACATAATTTATTTTGAGTTTTCAAAACTATATTTTTTCTATATATGGTAGTTATGCTAAGAAATAGATGGATTGGAGCTTGTGGACACTGGTTTCATAATAAATAATTTTAGTGTTGTTAAATGTGATGATAATAGTTTTATTTTCTTTGAATAGCCTCACAATTTCATGTCTGGTGATTCTTGCAGTGAGCTGGATAACAAAGTATCTGTCTTATATAGGCCAAAGATCTCGAGCACTATATCGCGCATGGGGCACATACATTGCATCTTTGACCATACTTGTCACTGTATATTTTGTGAGTCCTAATTATGTATCCTTTGGCTACCTTTTCTTTCTGCTGATCTGGATTATTGGCCGTCAATTGGGGGAGAAGACAAGGAGGCGTCTATGGCTACCTTTAATGATTTATGCTATTCTGGTTTTTGTACTTATCTATGTTTTGAGTAGCTTCCCAAACCTTCAGGCCTGGCTTTCAACAAGGATGCCACTCTATTCATATATGGGGTTTAAACCTGGAGCTTCATTGGTCAAGAATGTTTGGCAATCTCTTGCAATTTTGATTGTAATGCAGCTACACAGATATGAAAGGATGGAAAGTTCAGCTGAGCTGCCTTGTGGGAATGTTGATGAATCCATCCAATTAAATATTGGAATTGTTGGATTTGTTAAAAGATTTCTTATATGGCATAGTGGGAAGGTTTTAGCAGTTGCTGTTTTCTATGCTAGTATTTATCCAGTCAGTGTGTTTGGTTTTATCTATCTTATTACTCTACTATTTATAACCAGGTTTCCAAAGGATTCCCGTTTTCCAGCTAAGTTTTATACATGCTATACAGGATTCCTAATTGCATTTGAATATCTATTCCAGATGTGGGGCAGTCAGGCTCAGATGTTCCCTGGTCAAAAATTAGCAGACCTTTCAACATGGCTAGGTCTTAAAGTCTTTGGAAATGGTTTCTGGGGGATTGAATCAGGATTGAGAAGCAAAATTTTGGTCATAGTAGCCTGTACACTTCAATATAATGTTTTCCGATGGCTTGAACAGTTACCAAGTTCTTTGATTAATACAGAAGAGGGGGAAGAACCATGTCATTTGTTTATTTCTCATGAAACAAAACTAGAGAGAGATGCTGAAGCTGCCCCAGAAAGAAGTTCATTACTGGCTAGGCCTTTATATCAGGAGAAGAGTCATTTGGATGGGGATTTTCACACTGATAAACTGGGTCAGAGTTCAGGAAATGGACCTTGCTCTCTGTTTGGCACTCAAGTGAGTGTAGGATCAGGAGGAGTCGGTTTGGAAACAGGGTTATCAGATCATTCCCCTCATGAATATTCATTTTATTCTTTCTGGGGAAGCTCTAGAGAAAGCCACAAATGGAATAAGAATGTTTTGTTTACCTTGAGAAAGGAGAGATATGAGGCCCAATTGCATACACTAAAGCTCTATGCGAAATTTTGGGTTGAGAACTTTTTCAACCTGTTTGGCCTGGAGATGAATATGCTTACATTGTTACTTGCAAGCTTTATTGTATTAAATTCAATATCACTCTTTTATGTAGCAGTCCTTGGCCTCTGCATTCTATTGAACCAAAAGGCACTTCGTTTGCTTTGGCCAGTGTTTGTTTTCTTGTTTGCCTGCATTCTTATTATTGAATATTTGGCTCTTGGGAATGTTTTTCCACAATGGACTCATCATGATACTCCCAAAGTGCACTGTCACAATTGCTGGGACAGCTCAAAGCTCCACTATAGTTATTGCACAAAATGCTGGTTAGGTAAATTTCTTTACCTTTTACTTCCCCATTTGCAAATAAGAAAGTTGCATTTTTTTAATAGATACTGACCTATCATGCAAGGTGTAAATGTCATATCATCTTTTATAACATATTTTAACTTTGATCCTAGATATAAATGTAAAACTGGACAAAATTGAGAATTATAATTTTCTTTAAGTATGATTTACAAGGAATGCTAAATGTGTAATTTGCATTGCAGGAGTTGTTATAATTTTCTTTAAGTATGATTTACAAGGAATGCTAAATGTGTAATTTGCATTGCAGGAGTTGTTATAATTTTCTTTAAGTATGATTTACAAGGAATGCTAAATGTGTAATTTGCATTGCAGGAGTTGTTATAATTTTCTTTAAGCATGAGGAATGCTGAATATGTAATTTGCATTGCAGGAGTTGTTGTTGATGACCGTCAAATGCTTGTAACTTATTTTATGGTATTTTTTATTGCATCCTTTAAATTACGTGCAAGTGGAAACCTCTCTCCTGGTTATTTATCTGATTCATATCATCAGCTGCATTCTCAGGGAATTAATACATCAGTTTGGGAAGAAATTTCATTTGAAACAAAGGGGCAATGGACTTGGTTTGATGATTTCAGATTGTTCTTTTACCGTCATTTATTAGATGCAGTCCTAATGCTGGTTTTGATCACTGGGACACTTGAGTATGATATTTTACATCTTGGCTATTTGGGATTTGCCTTGGTATTTTTCCGAATGAGGCATACAATCATGAAAAAGAAAAACAGAATTTTCAGGCTCTTACGCTTGTATAATTTTTCTCTGATTGTTTTATCCCTTGCATTTCAAGCTCCATTCTTTGGAGATGTTGAGAATAGAACACATTCAATGCCAGGTTTTCTTTATGGTGTTGTTGGGCTCTATAAGTATGATTATGGTTTTCGAATTACTTCTCGTTCAGCTTTGGTAGATATTATTATATTTTGTGTTCTTAGTCTTCAGTCTTTTATATTCCAGTTGAAGGCATTTGATCAGGTATTGAACTATCTCGAGGCTGAGAAAATTGATGCAATGTTACATTCTCAAGAGAAGAAAGCAGCTTGGAAGACTGCACAGTTACAGCGTAGTCGTGAAATTGAGGATCGCAAACAAAAACGTCATATGCAAGTGGAAAAGATGAAGGCAGAAATGTCTCATTTGCAAAGTCATCTCACAGAGCCATATTCTGCTCGAAATGATAGCAATCCTTGTTTGGCATGTGAGATTGACAATCAAGGAAGGACACTCTCACAGATTGAATCCACGGATAAAATTCAGCAACATTCAAAGCAACAAATGCTTGACAAGCTGCAGCATGAGCAGTTATCACATTCTTATGATGATACTGAGGGAAACCTCAGGAGCCTGATAAAGCGAAAGAATTCACACCTTCAGGAGCTTCCATGCCCAACTGTCATTTCAAGAGGTGGGAGAGGAATAGATGAAGGATCCAAAGAAAAGATTCAAAAGCAGTCCAGTGATTCTCCTTCTTTTGAGATCACTGAACTGGAAGAGCCTGTCAATGGAACTCCAAGATCAGAGAGTGTCAAAGGTATTAAGATAGAAAAGGGTAGAGAACATAAAGAGAATCCTTTGGCTTCTGCTGTTCAGCTGATTGGAGATGGTGTTGCCCAGGTGCATTCATTCGGAAATCAAGCTGTAGCAAACATTGTAAGCTTCTTCAACATAGAGCAGAATGATTCAGATTTGAGCGAGGTGTTTTCTGCCGAGGATAAAAAAAATGACCTACCCAGTAATGATAATGGCATTAGGGATTTTCATTCAGAACTTCTTGATGGAACATTGCCAATGCATTCAAGTCAAAAATGTGTTGAATCTAATGAGAAAAGCCAATGGTTTAGAAAACTTTCTCGCTACTGCTGGTCAAAGATTCAATCCAATAGTGATGCTATTTGCTATGCTTCTTTTGTCCTTGTATTCCTTTGGAATTTTAGTTTGTTGACCATGTTTTATCTGGCAGTTCTATTCTTATATGCACTCCTTGTAAATCCTGGTCCAAGTCACTTTTTCTGGCTGGCAATGCTAATCTATACAGAACTGAACATTTTTATTCAGTATGCATATCAAATCGGTGTTAACCACTGTGGACTGAAAATTGGTTCTCATTTGCGATGGGAAATAGGCTTTCCTCCAACTGGTGTAACTTCATCATTTGTGACTACTTTTTTTCCACTGTTTATAGTGTATTTTTCTACTCTTATACAGTGTTCAATTAAGTCCCGAGATGGTGAATGGATGTCGGTTACTGAGAATGTGTTTCATGGTAACAGGATGACTTATATGAAAATAAATTATAGACAAATGCAGTTGAAGGAGATGCTAGTTTTGCTCTTTCAGTCAGTTATTAATACTGGGAAAATGATTGGAAGAGGCCTTGAGAGGTACTGGGATTCACTAATGCATGGTTCAGAATCTCCTCCATACTTTGTGCAAATTTCAATGGATGTAACAGCCTGGCCACATGATGGGATTCAACCTGAGAAAATTGAGTCAGGTATAAACAGGCTGCTTGACATTTATCATAAGAAATTGTGCAAGGAAAGTTCACCTTTGGCTAGACATCTTGTAAGTTGTGTTCGTGTTGAAAGCATTGAAAATAGCTCTGAAGATGCTAATGTGGCCCTTGCCGTTTTTGAAGTAATACATGTTTCTTCTTTAAGTACCTGTCCTGAAAGTGCAAATTATATGTCACTTACACCTGCTGCAGATGTGGCATGTGAACTTCAGAGGGCAAAGGAGGCTGGTTTTATTGAGGAATCAGGCTTTCCATATCCTATTATATCTGTAATTGCAGGTGGGAAGAGGGAAATTGATTTGTATGCCTATATCTTTTGTGCAGATTTGGTTGCATTTTTCCTGGTTGCAATATTCTACCAATCTATGATAAAACACAATAATCAGTTCCTTGATGTATATCAATTGGAGGATCAATTCCCAAAAGAATTTGTGTTTATTTTGATGGTATGTATGGCTCCTCTGATACTATTTACTGAAATGTTATCTAAGAACTTGTATTCTTGTATGTTTAAATTTCTTCATACAAGTGTTAAGGATTGGAGCTGATGACTGAAATGTCTTCTATGTACATCCTCCTTGGCATGGAAGCTTATCATTGATTACTGTTTTACTCTTGGCAGGTTCTGTTTTTCCTACTCATGGTTGATCGCATTATTTACCTTTGTTCATTCGCTTTAGGGAAAGTTATGAGTTACTTTTTTAGCCTTGTGCTATTTACATACTCTGTCACAGAGTTTGCATGGAACATGGAATCTCAAGGTCAAAATAATGGAGAGTTTGCCCTTCGTGCATTTTATCTCACAAAAGCAGTATCTTTGTCACTACAAGCATTGCAAATCAAGTTTGGGCTTCCTCATAAGAGCATGTTATATGGACAGTTTCTGACAAGCAGAGTTACAAATATAAACCATCTGGGTTTTCGCATTTATCGAGCTCTACCTTTCCTGTATGAACTTCGCTGTGTCTTGGACTGGTCATGCACAACTACTTCTTTAACTATGTACGATTGGTTGAAGGTCAGTATGTTTTCACTTTAGAGATCATTTTTAAGTTTACTTGCAGATATTGTATGATATCCATGTTCTAGTAAGTGGAAGTTAAACCTATTTTCTGAAGTAGTCAAATTGTTTTTTCAAGAATGCATCTTATATATCTTACACCAAAACATGAGATCTACATCAATTGAGCAAAAGAGTTAGATGGATAATCTTTTCCTGTAGAAGCTACAAAGAATAACATCCGATTCTTTACCCAAAGTGACAAAGAGTTGCATGATCTTAGAGCAATCAATCCCGGCTTCAGTAATGTATAGCCAACTCCTTTGAATCATTCAACACTGCTAGGTGGAATGCAGAATTATTTTAGTAAAAAATTTCCTGGCTTCTTTCCTTCCAAAGGAAATCAAAAGACGATGCTATTATGGTTTACCATGTTTCTTTGCAACTGTCTATGATAATAGAGGAACTTGTCAGGATAAAATAGAGATGAATAAGTAAATAGTTCTTCCTGCAGTCATGCACAAAGATGCCCTGAAGGATGGACATTCCTAGAAAATATGCTTTACTGATACCTCTCTAAGAATACACAAAGGGCCAAAAATTCATGCATATCGAGTCTTTATTTAATATCAAACATTGGGGAAACATTAACCATTACCAAACATCATGTTTAAGAGAAATTTAAAGGTATATTCCTAGAGTTTGACATCTCTTCCACGTATTTGACCCTAGTATCTGTTTTACTATTGTAGCTGACTATACTTTCTAGTCCCATTGACCTACTTTAGTCCTTGGTGGACAATAATAGAATTTCTCTCATTCTTCTGGGCTTATGTGCTTCCAATCTTTAATCAAACAATAGAACAATAGTCAATTTATATATGTCTGTTATGCCTCTAAATCTGCACTCTTATCAGGAGGTCTGTACATTTCACCCTTTCACCTAATTCTGTTTTTACTAGTGTAACTACAGTCTATGCAGAGAAGTTTACAATCCTGCTGATTTAGTTTTCAAAGATCGTAATATTGTTGGTCATATGTACAGACCCCCTTCCCTTCTCAGCATCCACCCTGTTGTTCTAAGATCTGATGAAGCATTTACCCCCAAGCCCACATCCTTCGTTGCTTCTGCAAGTATACCAAACCATATTCATGAGAAAACTTCAACACATGCTTCTCCATCTAACTCTTAGTTGATCATGTCTCTAGCAAACATGAATTGTTTCTGAAAATGGAAGAAAAGGGGTCTGGTATGGCACTCTTTCAGCAGTATGTATCACTCTTCCTTATCCACACTCAGTGATAAAAGGAGAATCAAGTTACTTTTCAAAACTGTATGAAAGATCAGATTGAATGTTTGTATTGGCTGCACTGAAGTTACCAACATTATCACAACAAAACCAAAGTTATTGAACAGAATCTATCTGATGAAAAGAAACAAAAAAACAACTTGCAAAGCTGATTAATTAGAAATCTGAACAGGGTGCTCATAAGAAAACTGGTCAACCCATTTAATTATCAGCATGATTGAGTGCAATCAAATGAGCAATGGACGAAAAATCTGTCAAGACTATAGCGTTTGGAATGCCTACCATTCATAGTTGTCTCTGCCAGTCTTCTGAGGAAACAAGAGGCAACAAAACAACTTTTTTAATGTTCCTATTGTTAGAAAAATTGTCATTGATGTCAAGGCAACATGTGGATGTCAAGTTGCTTTGATGGAATAATATGATTGGAAGTATAATATTACAAAGTTATTAAAAGTGTTGAGCAAGAACCTCATAATCTTTATACAAGGACTTCCTATTATTATTCATACTTCACCGCACACAGTTCAGATCTGTTTGATATTAAAGTTCAGATAATACACACAGTTCAGATGGATGTGCTTCTACAGATCAAGAATGCAGATTGAATGGACATATCTCAGATCAGAGTTTGTTGAATGAATAAGATCTACAGATTAGAATAAAGAATGCATCTACAGGTCGGAGTCTTTAAGAAGCACGTTATCTTTTTCAATCAAATTCTTTGCTAATACGCTGGCTACAAAGAAATTAAAGAGAACTTATACGCATTTGTTAAGCATCTAAAACAATTTGATTAATCTTAAAATGTATTAGTCAAAAGGAGCGATAAGAGAAGAGATGTGTTTTGTAATTGAAGTGTCTCTTAGCAAAAATCGCGATTTAGAGTCTTTTATGAAAATACGTCTTTATTTGAAAAGATGCGAATCATTAAAAGGGTGCATATCAATCTGTATAGACTAAAAATAATTAAGGGACGTGTCTTCGTTTGTTAGACACATTCAAGAAGCATGCTATTGAAAGGACGGGTCTGTAAATAGTCTGAAAAGTCGTATTCTGTAAATTTCTGAAGGACGCGATTTCTTCAAAGGGTGCGATCTTCAAGAGATATGTTCTTTACATGAACAGATGCGATTTCATTTATCAAAAGTCAGCAAAATCAATTAATGAAGTGTTTTTGTTTAAACAAGGAGACGTGATTTATGAAATAGAACGATTCATGTAAGTAATACAACTTCAGATTTACCAAAGTAAAAATTGCAACTCCAGATTTATGAAGATTAAGTCAAGTGGTGCGATTCATCATTAGTGCAACTTCATTAATAGTGAAGGGATGTGATTAAGACAAACAAGCAGTTTTGAAGGGATGCAATTTTTTATGATGCAATCTCTTACTTGAAGGTTGCAATGTTTGATCTACGTATATGTATGAGATTCAATTCAAAAGGTTAGTGTGGTTGTTATAGGATAAGCAGTTCAGTCTAAAGACCCATCTCCTTGTGTGGGCTTAGGGTGATATCATTTATCACATAGAGCAGATTGGAGAGTTGGGAATGTGCAGATCAGATTGAAGGCTGTCATACATCCATCAAGACAAGGTTTGGTGCCTTGCACTAGGGGTTGGTGCTCCTTGTAGGTAGGAGCCTACTAAATTTGTAAAGGTCTAGGTGTTCCTTGTAGGCTACATTCTACTAAATCATCTTGTTGTAAATCTGTAGGTTGGCGCCTACTTTGAAAAAAAAAATATTATTTCAATAAAGTTGTGTCAACTTGGGGAAATTGATTCATATCAAAAAGTTCATTGTAATAAGTTTGAAAAAGATTAAGAAATAAAAGTCTGTGATTGATTTACTAATTCACCCACCCCTCTCAGTAAATCTTTTGTGCTCTTCACCTATCTGCCATCATCTCTGATCTTCTTTGAATGCATTTTTACTTTTGTTTCAATGCTGTTGTCATACCTTTGTATTGCTTAATATTGTCTTCACTGTTATGTTCTAAAAGAATTCTCAGCTTGTTTTAGTGGTTAAATTTTTACTCTTTTATGTAATTTTCAACTTTTTCTCTTCTATGGGCTTCATTCTATTAGCATTTGTTGTAATGTCCCCAACTAAATATGAAAGAAAATATTTTGGCTATGTAAACTTTTGGCTTAAATATTTAACTCATAGCAGCAAAAATCATTTGGGGAAAAAATCGGCAAACCAAAATCATAAGATTTTTTGAAAAAAATGGGGAAAATTTGAGAAAAAATCGGGGAAAAATTGGATTAAGAAAAAACATAAAAAATTGTAGAAAAAGAGACAAAAACTACTTTTTTTTTGAAATTTAAGGGCATTTCCATAGCCTAGAGATATAGAGAGCAAATAAAATAGAGAGTTCAACACATGAATTGTAGAAAATAGGATTTTGTTGTTTATATTCATATCACTGATTGCATTGCATTGCACAAAGCATGCTTCATAGTGCATAAATAATAACTAGATGGTTACAATTGTTAAAATTCCAATTACAATATAGTTTGTAGTATTGTACAAAGTTCCAAAAAATCAAACGTAGCCAATGACTCTTGCTACTACAAATAGAGCTATGCTAGAGGGCTGCAGGTCTTGATGATAAAGCTTTGGTTTAGAGCTTCTCCTAAGTCGTTCAACCTCATGATACCCAAGTTGGCCTCTAGGTTCTCAAAATTCTCAGGCTCAAGAAAGTCATTATAAAGACAAATTTCCTTTGTTCAATAATCATAAATTACAAAACGGGAATCAATTGGTTCATATTTGTTATTTAACAGGACTTGCAATTTCTAGAACAATGTCAAAGAGAAAACTATATGAAGAGTGCGAAAGGGAAATTATATGACAAAGGAGGCAATTGCAGTGTTCAACTTAATAAGTTTTGAATCAAATAGCTCAAGATAGAGTAATGGAAAATGCTTTTGAAACAAAATCTTAAATCTCAAAAGACTAAATGATATTGAAATGTTCTCATTGATAACTATTTTAGCAGATTTGTAAAAGAGTAAAGGGAGTGTTAAATATTTTCCATTAGATAATAAAGACTAGCTTGTACAAAAGAAGAAAGCAACTATTTGAGCCACAATTTTAGCTATTATTATTCATGTAAATTTTCCTTGATTTTGCATATAAGTGGATGATGGAGTTAAAAACATTGATAGACTTTGAGTTGAGAATTTGAGAGATTATAGGTACAAGTTTCAATGGAAAATCAAAGCATGAGAAACATTCCCTTTCAATATCATTGCTGAAATCTATCTAGATTGTTAAAGATAAAATATATGAGGCCTGCTTTGGGAGGGATTAAGATAAACCCACGAGACTAGGGCATGACTTCTCTCAAAGCATGTATTAGTTTGCCTGATACCTATGTAACATGCATGGAATGCTACACTATATATGTCTAAAGCATTCATGCACTGCTATTGTACTCTTTGCAGGCCTTTTGAACCTCCATGTATATGACGATCCTAAATGGAATGTAGTTGTCGAACAAGTGTAGGGCATGATTTAAGCAGTGAATTTCACCAATTAACAAAGCATTAAGCCTGCAAAATATATAGGAAATTTAAATATAGCCAAAAAAATCCTTCATTTTGATATAAAATACTGCTACAGTTTATTCTTTTTAGCACTACAAGTTGATGTCTATCTTTCTGATCGAAACCATTCTGCTTCTGGTTCGACAATGTCTATATACTATAATGTATATACTTATGCTTCCCACTTGATTAGATAATTGTCACTACCCTACCCGCTTATCATTAAAACTTGATGGCCAATGCCAAATTGAAGCTCCAAATTATCACTTTGTTAGCATCTGAAAAGGAAATTTGTCGCAACCTAACCTTGATAATCTAAACAACCACCTTGGTATTATTGTTGATAATTGAAATGTTAAAATTCTTTTGAATAGTCGGTATCACAAGAACTCAAAGAAAACAAATCTCTTTAGGTTGATATCAAGCCAATAGAGTTTTGTTTCAATTTAGTCTGGCTTTCTATATTTACTTTTGGCAAGTACTTTTATAAGGTTCAAATATGTTAAAGAAATAAGATAGAAGCTGGTGCAGGGGCACCAAGTCTAATTTTGCAAAATATGGTCAAATAAGGTCCTTTGATTGGTTTTAAGGTAGTTTAGTCTTTTGCTGTGCAAATAAGGTCATAATAGACCATTGATGATGTCTTAAGTCACTAAGGGGTTCATTTTTGTAAATGTTGCAATTTATGCAAATGTTGTCAAATGTAAAGTTGTAAAATCGCAAGAAAATGCAAAATCAAGGAAGGCCAATGGTCATGGGGCTCAAAAGTCAGTTGGAGTCGGTTTTCTAGTTGGTTTTTGGTTGTACAAGGTTTAAATAAAATATGTATGGTCGAAGACAAAGGCTGGGTGATCATTTTTGTGAAAACAAGCAATAAGAACTCCTCTTTTCTATGTTTTTTTGGGAAAATCTGCTGCTCCATTGATTTGTACGGCACTGTACTAAGGAGTTTTGATTGAAGGCGATGTGAATTGGTTAGGGACATGACTTAAGATCATTTTGGCTTTGGAGTGACTGAATTTCATTAAGTTTTGAAGTTTTTACAATCATTTTACCATAAGCGGCTAAATTCAGATTTTGAAGTTTTGAGAGTATTCAAAATGCTATAAACACCCATTCCACTGTTAGTTTTCCTTTAACTTGGTGGAATGGGTGGTTTAGGGTAGGTTTCAATGTTGGAGTAGGGTTTAGGAGCATGGTGGAGAGTTTGAATGAGTTTTGAGTGCTGCCCTAGGGGATTTTTATGAGTTTTTGGTTCAAAATTGATGGTTATAAGTTGGAGTTTGGTGAAATTGAAAAGCTAAAGGTTGGGAGAGGGTTTAGATAGTGTGTGCAAACCTATTGTAAAGTGTTTGAAGCATTGGCAAGGTGGTTTGAGGTTTGGAACATTTATTTCCAATAAACCCTCATGTTTTCAAGCAAGAAATTGGCCTATAGCAAGGGTTTGATGCTTTTGTGAGTTTAGGGTTGTTTCCCTTGATAAAAGTTGGGGAATCTGAAGTTTTTTAGCCTATTAAAGGACTGTCCAAAGAGATTTGGGTTTGGTAAAAGTTTTGTAGAGGTGTTCCTTTGTAAAAGTGGCCTGGTTGGGCCTTGGGGCAGCGTACCAGTCATTTGTTGAAGAGGATGTTCCAAAACAACTATATGCACAATTGAGGTATGTTGAAATATGTCCAAATGGGTGTCTAAAAAGGTGAATGTTTTGTGGGTTTGAGGTGTATTGTGGAAGGTATGATCAGATTTCACTGTTTGCACTACTAGAAGACAAGAATGGTGGAATTGAGAAAATGTGCCAAGATAGAGTTGTGGTGATTGGAAAGTTGATTAATTTTGCTTGAATTGTGTTTGTAAGAAGATTTTCTCCCTGCTCTACTTCAAGTGGTATCAGAGCATAGGTATTAGATCATTGGAAGGTGAAAGGTTGCAGTTTGAAGCTGTGAAGAGTTGTAGATTGAAAGCTGAAAATGCCTCCTATAGGTAGTGTTGTGACCTTTTCGCACATCGCCCCATCGCTGATGGGGACCCCCAGTTGCCTGCTAGTTTTTAGGGTTTTGTCTCCTTGCAACGGTTACAAGAGATCACTTTGCTTAGAGTTTCAGGTCAGTTTGCCGAGAGTTATCCAAGCCAAGTCAGGAATTCATGTTTGAATAAGTGCGTAGACATCATGGAAGCGCTCAGAAGGCCCAAGAGACGAAGATCGACTGTGAATTCGGCCAATTCTGAGACTTCCTATTTTTTAGGAAAAGTTGCTTTTTCGATTTTTCATTTTTGGCATTTTTGGACCAAACAGGGTTCCCTATTTTTTAGGGTTGCTTTTTCTATTTTTAGAAAGTTTCTATTTTTGGAAAGTTTCTATTTTTAGAAAGGTCCCGAGTTCTGAAAACGCACTCAGAAGTTCGAAAAACTCAATAGAACTCTCAGAAAATCAAAATGAAAAAATTGAAATTTTTTGAAAAATTTGCAAAAAAAAGTTCAAAAAGCATGAAAATCAGGCCAAAAACGTTCAAAAATCTGGAAAAACCAGTCAAAACCAGTTCAAGATCAATCAGATCTGAAGATGAAATCATGAAAATCAGTTCTAAAATGGTGAAATCTGTGAAAAATCTGCTCAAGTCTGGAAAATTCGCCATGAAAGAAGGATGAAGAAAGGTATGTGAAGGCCCAAAAGGTCTTGAGATACGCCCAGCACTTGGGAATCATATCCCTGCATCTTGAGGCAACGTCCAAGGAAGCTCTGAAGTCCGCCATGCATAAAGGTGGGACATCCTAAGACTGCCCAAAGTCCGCCATCCTTGTCCAAGGAAGCTCTAAAGTCCGCCATGTGCTTGAGGGAAGTGCCAAAGGGTCTTAAAGTCCGCCTTTGATGTCCATGCATCCTTGAAGTCCGCCTTTGATGTCCTTGCATGCTCTAAAGTCCGCCATCTGCCAAGGGGGATATCCTATAAGCCTTCAAAGTCCGCCCTTGCATCATGTAGCACGTCCTAAAGCCTTCAAAGTCCGCCCTTGCACATAAAATGCACATCCAAAAAGGTCTCAAAGTCCGCCATTTCACTTTAAAGGACGTCCAAAATACTAATGAAGTCCGCCCTTGAAAGGTGGGACTTGGCTAAAGGCTATTGAAAGTCCGCCTAGGCATGAAAGTAAGGAAAAATCAACATATTTGCTAAGTGTTGGCGCCCAGCTAGGGAGAATTTTGAAATCTGGTTAAGTATGAGGGCCTAAAAGGGTAGAAAATCCTTTCCAAAGGGATAAAATGATGAGAATAAGTGCTAAGAAGTTGAGGAAATCCACCCTAGAAAAGAGGGGCGTCCAAAAAAGTTCATCCTAAAGACTTACAAAGTCCGCCACATGCTTGGAGGAGCTAGCAAAGTGTCAAGGACATCCATAATCTTCGTCCAAGATGTCAAGGAAATCCGCCCAAGATGATAAGATGGTAAGATAATAAGAATTTTGGCTAAGTGTTAATGCCAAGTCCAAAGAAAAGTTCGAATATTTGCCTAAGTAAGAGGCTAAGGGATGAAAAATGAAGACGTTGGCCAAGTATTGTGACACTTTCGAGAGGACAAATGCCAAGATTGAAAGGACATGTGCTAAAGATTATCAGGATATGGCAAAGAATAAACGGAATATGCCTAACACGATGAGGGAAAAAGAGGCAAAATTTGCCTAAGTATGGAAAAGGCGAAGAAATTGTCAACTTTGGCTAAAGAAAAATGCACGAGGTAAAGGGAAAGGAAGGATCGTCCTTGACCAAAAGGATGAAGAATATGTCAGACGTCAGGAAAATTCAACCGGCAAAGACATTCGGACAAGGATATTGCCTAGAAAAATTCGACCGAGCAAGGAAATATTTGACTTTGGCAGAGCAAAAGAAGCTTAAAATCTCGCTTCGGCAAAGAAAAATGAGGATCTGGCAATGAAATCTTTGACGGAATGGCTTGAATTTTGGTTTGGCTAGACGAAATTAAGGACGAAATCGGAAAATACACTCTCAGCCAAGAAAAACGGAAGAACAATCGAGATAGCCATGGGTCCAAGACGAACGGGTTGGAATTAATTAAAATATTTTAATATTTTAATAATTAATTCTCAACTATTTGGAATTTAAAAATACCTTGGACGGAATCAAATTTGCCAGACACGAATCAGAAGAAAATGAAGTATGCCAGGCAAAGATGAAATCCAGCGAGAAAAATTAAATTCATCACGAATTTAATTAAAAAATTTAACGTTTATTTAAAAATTCGAAAAATCAAAGATAAGCATTGAATGAAAAATCGAATTTTTGAAGATCAAGGAGATTTGTCCTGATAAGTTCGAGACTGAGCCTTGTCGGAAAATAAAAGGAAAGTTGCCTGTTTGGAAAATGAAAACAAATCGAGGATCAAGAAGAAAGATGGCAGTTGCTAAATCGAATTCAATCCTTCAGCATTATAATGAGTTTCAGCAACTCATTTTTTCACACACAGCTGAAGAGAAATTTAATCTTTCTCGAAATCGTCAGGCAATCAATTCATCAATCGGCAAAGTCGAATTGTCCAGAAGGATAAGCAGTGTTATGCTGAAGAACTTTTCGCGGGAAAAGGAAAAGAGTTTTTCAAAGCTGAATTCTTCTTGAAGAGGGGGGCACATTTTAAAAAAAAAAATCAGATTTTTAAATCTGATTTGCATTTAACGATCCTTCTCTGAGGTTTGGTGATTGATCAATTTAATTTGCTATCTTTTTATGCCCTGTCATCTTGACGAAGTTCTGGCAAGAATTTTCAACTTCATCGAAGTCACTTTCAGCTTGCTTTTTCGCAATATTTTAATTATTTGAACAGCTGAAAGTTATTTTTCGAATCCAAGGCACGAGGTTTAAATTATTTTAAAGGTCTTTATATTAATGTTAATTTTATGACTGCAGGTTGACGGACACGGCAGACAGATCATCAAGGAAGCTGAAAATGAAGTTCGCCAACAAGGGTGCCCAGAAGGGGACCAAGGTCATCTCAAAGTGGAAGAATGTTGTAGATACTGACCTTGGGCACATTGACTTTGACGAATTCAAGAAAAGAGTATACGGACAAAATGGACTTCCCTCACCAATCGCCAGACGGATAGTCAGAAACGGGATCTTCCAAGCAGCTGGATTCCCACCGGCCATGGATTGTGCTGAGTTAATGGTGGAATGTGCTCGCCATTATGATGCCCAAAAGAGATAGATCATCGCCCCTGACGGACGAATCTTGGCACACCTGAACGAAGTTGCAATTCAGGAGACCTTTGGCATCCCTGAGCATTCAAGAACGGTCTATAAGACCAAAGAAGAAACCAAAATGCTATATGACAGCAAGTCAGATTTGTGCGCCACCACAGTCAACAAGGTGTGGATGGACAAGCCAAAACCATCAATCAAGAAGTTGCCTAAGAGGCCTCGCCGCACGGATTTCAAGGAAGATTTTGGAGATATTGTGCTGATGCTTAACAGAATTGCTGGCAATCCGCAGGGCGCCTTCTTTGAGAGCTGGATGTACTATTTCATCGACGAAATCACCTCTGGAGTCAAAATGTTCAACTGGTCACGAATGATAAGTGACAACCTCCATGAGCAACTGATCAACCTTGAAGAGACCAAGTCTTTTCACATGAGTTCATATGTGATATACCTGTTGGCCAGATCATACAAATATCCAGGATTGATCTGCAAAGGCAAAATTGGCAACGGGGAGAACGAGCTCAAGCCTTACGACTGCTATCCTCAGCTCCAGTTGAAGGAGAAGACTCACTTCAGGAGGGTGCATGATGCATTCCTAATGCATATCACCAGAAAGCTTCAGGGAGGAGTGCACCAAAGGCTGAGCCATGAAGCAAAAAGTCTTATCAGCAAATATGGGTCTTGGTTCATCCAGTTCCCTAAATTCACATATATTAGGATCCAGGGATTTACTGGAAATCCCTATAAATTGCCTATCTATCCGACTAATCGGATGGTATTGCTCGAGGTTTTGAGACAATTAGAAGAGTACCAGAATATTCAGAGGCCGACCAAGAAAGCGTCCGTCACATTCCCTTTCTTCATCGGGAACATGCTAGAGTACTGCCCATCCGCCCAAGCAGCTGAGAGTGCACGGTTGGAGATCCAATGGTACCCTTTCACGGCATACAAGTCCAGGGTCAATTATGACCCACATCATAACATCCGGACAGTGGAAGGAAGAAGATATAAGCACAGAACGGAACTGGAGGATTATTGGGCAAATGCTGCCGATGAATACGAGATCAGACGGAAGATGTGGTCCAGGATGTCCGTGGATTTCATGAGAACAATCGAGTTCTGTCGAGTGCCTGACCAGCTACAAGACGATGGAAACCATGTCCAGCCTCGCTTTGAGGAAAGCCGACCTCTCCCTCCAGTGAAGTGGTCAGAGCCAGAGCACGCAGACCTAGCCACCCTAATGAGGCCAGTGACGAAATATTCTCAGTGGTGGGTTGATGATCATGTTCAGGAATTGAGACAAAAAGGAATCACGCTCACATATGATCTGTTGAGCGAATCAGAGTCATATTCCTCTAATGCTGGGGCATCCCATCAAGACATGGCCGGTATCGGAGAGAAAAGAAAAGAAATAGTGCCAAGTGCAGAACCTGTTTCCAAGAAGCATAAAGGAGGACCTTCTCGGTCAGCGGCGTCCAGGAATGTTGACCATTTGGTGGCTAATATAGACGACTCCTTGGTTGAGATGCTCGAACCTCTTGCAGCTCAGGAAGTGAACAATGAACCTATCCAATTAGATGATGAAGAGCCTGCATCACCAACAGGCACAGAGATTTTAGGTTCAGACAATGACATAGAAGCCCGGGACAATGACTTAGAGGAAGGAATGATTTCTGCCCTCAGAGGGATAGTGGATGTTCCGAATGAGGAGGAAGTTCAAGTAGAGGATGGCATCGAACAGTCGACCATTCCAGACTGGCTGTTGGAAAGAATGAAAATCCAGGTGCCTGCTGAGGCTCAACAGGAAGAAGAGGACGATACTGCCGATTTCTTGGCAAGATTAGAACAAGTTGCTACCAAGAAGCCCGCCAAGAAGTTTTCCACCATCCAGAGGAACGAGACAGGTAACCGTTCCGTGCACATTGCAGTACCTACAGTGGACAAGCCACAGGACGAAATCACTCCGCAGGAGTATGCTATCACCACTGTTGACCTTGGTCCGACCTCGAAAGGTCAGGAAGTAGAAGAGTTAGATAATTCCGTCTCGACCATCAAAGCGAGACTGGAAAAAGAAGTGGCCAAGAAGAAGGAGTACAAGAAGGAGGTCGAACGTCTCAAAGAATATATTCATCATTTGACCCAGCCACTTGATCAGGGCAATGCAACTGTTCCTCCTCTCCTCAATTCATCACAGGAGATGACTCAGGAAGTTGAGCATGGAATGGTGACAGCCAGGGAAGCACAAGACTGGATGGCAAGTGAAGGCACGGAAGCGGCCTTGTTCATGGAGAGGTTGGCGCTTGCTTATGGACGAACCTCTTCGTTTCTTTCTAGGTTGATGGATATGGCAGAGACATGGGATGGTATCCCGGATATGCAAGAAAGGCTTATTCCGAGCCTTAGAATTTTGAAGAGCACTCCGAGGGAGGAGTTAGTTGATAAAAGGGTGATCGCTGCAGGGGCAGCATATGATTTTCATCACTGGTTTTGGGCAGTGACAATAAGAGAAGAAGTATTGGAGAAGGCGAGAATCGATGGGCTTGGAATTGAAGAACAGGTCAGGAAAATCCAGGAGAAGATGTGCATGATAACTACAGATGTGTTCGACCGTGAAGTCATCCGGGAGAACGACATGCAGTTAGAGAGACTGAAGCAAAAAGTTCAAGAAACTTTCTTCTCGACCACTGGACCGTTTTCGAAGCAGGACTTCACGAGAGTGGCAAGACTCTCATCCATTCGAAAGGAATTTGAGAAGCGGGAGGCAGATTGGGAAAGTACCTTTGCCAGATGCGCCGAGAAGTTGGACGGACTAGAATTCCGGATCAGCATGTTACCTCCTGTCACGATGGACGAAGTCATTGCCGTAGTGTCCAGATTCGCCAAGCACAATGCCACTCAAATGGATAAGGACGCCTCTCCTTGATTATAGCTGGAACTGCCACTTTTCTGATAGTTTTCTGATGGTTAACTCTTGTTGTTTTGGGAAACCCTAATTAGGGTTTGGTTGTAACAATCTGGGCCGTTAATCTTGTTTAAATCTCGGCCGTCTATTTCATTTTTGGAGCTCTATATAAACTAGTGCTCTCTCATTTTCATTTTGTGTGGAGACTTGTTATGTATATTGTCGCATTGAGACTATTTTGAATGATAAAAGCTCTTGAGCATGATTTGCCTTGAATCACTTCTTATTGTTGAATAGTAAGCGAGGTTACATATTGCCTTCCGCCATAGATTAGAGTTAAAGTTAGATTAAATAGAATTTGCTTTGAAAAGTTGTTAAATTGAATGAGAGATTGATCGTATTGATTCGATGGTGAAGTGTAGCTCATACTTTTTTCGAATGGATGATTTGCATTCGATTTGTAAAGTTAGCCTGAGCTCTTAAACGTGGAAGCTTAACTTCAACCTCATTCGAGGTGTGAAAATTATTCTCACAAACCCCTTGAAGATTGCACCCACTTTGCGTATGTTGTCCTGCAGGAGGCGAAACAAAGTGTGGTTTATTTCGCTTCACCAAGTCCTTACTGTCTCTTGATTTCTTAGGCTTAGATTAGACTCTCTAAACCCTATTCTTTTTGCCATTTTTTTGAGATCCACAATTGAAAGTCCTAATTGAGAGCCTTTAAAGATAAATTTCCTAAGTCCCTAGCTTGTGCAGACTTTCTACGTAAGTCCCCTTGTTTATTACCAGCATTATCACAACGACCATTGAGCTTATCCACACGTCGAGACCCGACTAAAGAAACCTTGGAATCGCCATATGATCTTCTCGCAATCTTAGCATACGCGGTGATTTTTCAAGAGAGGATAGAGTGTCTTTGGGCATTTTTATTCTGATGTTTGGTGGATGATAAAACACTCATCAACAGGTAGTGCAGTGCTTGCAAGGGAGATAAAGATGTTAAAAGAGTCATAAGAAGCCATTTTAGTCAGATTTGCATCAATGGAGAAAGAGGAAAGGAGAGGGAAGGCCATTGATGAGGAAAGTGACTGAGAAGAAGAGGAAGAGGGAGAGCAAGAAAACCCTCCAAGTGGAAGAACCCAAGGTGCTGATTGGGATCTTGATGAAAGAAGAATGATAAAGATGCTCAAGGCTGTAAAAGGTGACGCTTCTGATGTGAAAGTGGATGTGCGAATGTATAATGGCAAACTGGATGCTGATGAGGTGTTAGACTGGATAGATGCATTAGATAACTTCTTTGAATTGAAGGAGGTTGTTGATGATAAAAAAGTGAAGTATGCTAAGACAAAGCTAAAAGGACCTGCATTGACATGGTGGAATTACATTCAAGAGGAGAGAGTGAAGAAAGGAAAGCCAAAAATTAGTTCATGGGATAGGATGGTGTCAAAGGTGAAAGCACATTTTTTGCCAAGTGATCATGCTATTCAAACTTTCAAGAAATTGCAAAGCCTAAAACAAAAGGATAAGGATGTTCTGACCTATACTGAAGAGTTTCACAAGTTGAGTATAAGGTCTGGTCACATTCAAGATGAGAATGAAAAGATTGCAAGGTATATGTGTGGGTTGAGGTATCAAATCGAAGATGAGTTGAGTTTGGCTACACCAAGATCAGTTGGGGAATGTTTTCAATTGGCTGCTAAGGCAGAGGAGAAACTGAAAAGAAGACAAGAAAGGGAAGGAAGAGGCAGAGGCAACACTAGTGGAGGAAGAGGTACAAGGCAGACTTTTGAAGATCAAGAAGAAACAAGCAAAAGCAAGGAACAAATGGCTGATCCAAGAGGTGGATTCAGAGGTTTTAGAGGTAGATTTGGTGGAGGTAGAAGTTCAAACGCATTTTTCAGGTAGGTGCTATCATTGTAATTAGTTTGACCATCCAACATTTAAGTTTCCCAAAAAACAAGGTTCTACATCAAGTGGTGGAGACAAAAGAGTGCAATTGGTACAAGAAGATGATTGTGAAAGCGTTCATGCTCCTAATCAACTTGCTGCTCCTGAAGTTGGGGAGTCGTTGATGGTGTGAAGAACATTTCTTCAAGCATCCAAGGAGAAGGAGACACCTCAAAGGACACTATTCTGGACAACATGCAAATGCAAAGAAATGGTATGCAAGGTAGTGATAGATTCTGGTTCTACTGATAACATGGTGTCAAATGAAATGGTATATAAACTGAAATTAGAAAAAGTGCGTGATGAAACACCAGATAAAGTATCTTGGGTGAATGATGATCAGTCCATTTTGGTTAGTGAACAAGCTTTTGTTGAGTTTAGCATTGGTGGATATAGAGATAAGATACTTTGTGATGTCTTACCAATGGATTGTTGCCATTTACTACTTGGAAGGCAGTGGCAGTTTGATAAGAATGCACTATATGATGGAAGAGCTAATACTTACACCATTGAAAAGGATGGAAATACCTTCACTTTAACACCATTGCATGAAGATATCAAGGAGAAGACCACGGTAGCAAAAGTAATCATGATAGGAAAGGAGTTTGTAAAAATAGAGGAAGAAAATGATGCAATGTTGAAGAGGAAAGAGGATGATCGTTTGGTATCAAAGACAGTTCAAGAGATGGTCAAGGATGAATTGACTGTGAAAGTACAAGATGGGATGGAAAAGCATGATAAGATCATGGTAGGGACAATATTTTGCCCTTTGGTTTCAAAGAATGTTAAAGGGAAGTCTAATGCTGTTAGTATAGAGGTGTGTAAGTCTGATCAGATAAAGGTCTTAAGGGCAGTGAATCTGATGACAGAGATAAGAGGAAAATATGAAGTGAGTGGAAGTGAAGGGAAAGAACATGTGGATAAGTTCAAGCAAGCAGCAGAGGTAAGGAAGAAAATGGTTTATGGTATAGGTGGTAAAGGTCAATTTGTGTAATGTCCCCAAAAATTGGACAAAATGACTTAATTATTTAATATTCCCTAAGTCTTAAATTATTTTCAAAAGAGGGATATTAAATAATTAATAAATCAAGTTATAAAATGACCCATTGAAATATTTATTAAAAGGGAACATTATAAAGTCACTTATTTGTTGTTTATAAAGTGACTTGAGGAAATATTTAAATATGACATTAAAAAGTCACTTTTGATTTTGAATGGGAAAAAATATAATGAGAAAGGAGCTCATTTGGTCGACACTTCTGGTTATGCATATTTCTGAAGGGAGAAGACTCGAGATTCTGGTTTATTTGGGTTTGGGAAACCCTAGCCGCCCTATTTCGAGTGTGAGAGATCACTCCTAGACTCGCATCGGTAAAAGGATTGATAAGAGAAAACAAGCTTCATCATTGATTTTCGTGGTTTTAATACCTAAGCTTTTGCAGCTAGAATGGATTGAAATTTTGAACTTCAGTTACACATTTGAGGGCGTGGCTTTGTGGTTAAACCCTAGGCGCCTTGTTTTCCAGCATAGAAGTCACATAAAGAGCGTGTTTAGGAGGTTCTGGGCGAGTAAAGAGAAGGATCATGTTTATCAGAAATCACTCAATGCTGCAGTTTAAACTCAGTAAAAAGATCAACAGGGAGACTGACGTGTTTTGAAAATGCAGTGAAGACGTGTTCCTTACTGTCTAAGCGATGCCATTATCAGGTCAAGAGGAGTCGTTTGGCCTTGAGGAGGCAAACGAACCAGTTAGGAGATGAAACGTGGTTTCTTGAAGGGTCGCCTGACTGAGTCAAAGCGAAACGCGACCATTGGAGCCTAGGATGGAAGTTTGTGAGAAGCTGGACACCACACAGGTTAGAGGAAATTATTCTCAAGTTAAGTGACCATTTTCATTATCACCATATGTATCTAACTTGGTTCATGAGTCACCCGTAAGTGGATAATACAAACTGAACTATTAGTCAGCTGGTGAAAGCAAAACCTCCAGGTCTGGGTGCATTTTATTGTTGTGATTGAGTTATTGTTGTAGTAATTTGATGATATACTGAGATCTTAGTTTGTTGTCCCAAATCTGGGCATATTATTCATATATTTCAGTCTTGTTTCACTCGGAAAATTAATGGAAAACACTGCTGTACAGTGGAACAGTTCATTCTATGTTCAGAGAGCCTTATTAAGAAGATTTCACTCAACCAGTAGTTCATCCTGTTAGATCTGAGTTAGTTATTCGTTTATTTCAGTCACTTATAAACTCAGAAATGTGTAACTGAACTGCTGTCAATGAATTTCTATTGTCCTATGATCTGTGTTGTTTAAATCAGCATCACCTCTGCTTGAAATATGTGACAGTTGGAAGATATTTATGAGTTGCCTGTATTTTGGAAGTCTAGTTACAAATGCACTTGTGAACTCTAACTTGTTTGCTTGATAAACCAAACCTATCAAAACAAACGCCAAGAAACCTTTCACTTTCCGGAAAGGGTCCCACAGTGGTATCAATGATGACAAAGAGCATATTTACCGTCCCTTTTACAGTTTGAGGCTGTGTGTAACTAGACCGTGTACTATGGGATTTAATGGAGGCAATGAACTAATCTGAAGATGAATTCCTGAGATTGTGCTGTCATAACATCCAATACAAAGTGGGCTTGAGTTCTCGTGGCAGTTTACAACCTTCATTGACCTGTTTTGTACACTCGAAAATAATGATATGAGAAGTTCCTGTCTTGAGTGCTGTTGGAATTGGAAAAAAATTGTTTATATCCGGAAAGGCATGCTACAGTGGTATCAGAGCATCTTTAACAGCATCTTGACAACATACAACGAGCTAGCTTCAAATCAAACAAACACCAAAATTCCATACCTTCCGGGAAGGCACTCTGCAGTTTGCAGATGTTAAAGCAAGTTCAACCTTAGTTTCAGTTGAGGGAAAGATAAGAGGACATCTAACAGGGCAGCTTGTGACAGTGAAGCATTATCAAGTTGGTAAGAAGTTCAAGGGTGCAAGGCATGATTCAAATCTGCAATATCTGATCCAGTGGAAAGGATTTCCTAATGGAGGATTATTTGAAGACCAAAGAGATGATGTGAAAAAGCATGATTTGATGCCACTCAGCCCTCAAAAGGACTTGAGAACTTTTTTTAGGCCGGGTGTATAGTGCAGGGGCACCAAATCTAATTTTGCAAAATTTGGTCAAATAAGGTCCTTTGATAGGTTTCAAGGTATTTTAGTCTTTTGTTGTGCAAATAAGGTCATAATAGACCATTGATGATGCCTTAAGTCACTTAGGGGTTCACTTTTGTAAATGTTGCAATTTATGCAAATGTTGTCAAATGTAAAGTTGTAAAATTGCAAGAAAATGCAAAATCAAGGAAGGCCAACGGTAATGGGGCTCAAAAGTCAGTTGGAGTCGGTTTTCCAGTTGGTTTTTGGTTGTACAAGGTTTAAATACAATATGTATGGTCGAAGACAAAGGCTGGGTTATCATTTTTGTGAAAACAAGGAATAAGAACTCCTCTTTTCTGTGTTTTTTTCTGAAAATCTGCTACTCCATTGATTTGTATGGCACTCTACTAAGGAGTTTTGATTGAAGGCGATGTGAATTGGTTAGGGACATGACTTAAGATCATTTTGGCTTTGGAGTGTGTTGGCGTAACAACTAGCACCTTTGGAGTAAGAGTTGGTACAGACAGCTATGCACACTACGCAATGAGTGCTCTTCAAATTAGGAGGGGAAGCTCCCTCGTTGTGCTTGACAAAAATGCTTTGAAAAGGAAAGTAAACTAAACTATATCCTGTCTTTTTGTTTCAGCTGTAGAGGTACAAGGCTTTCTCGAAAACTATATACGTTGCAGCTGAGTATTTTTTGGTTTCGCAGATTACTAACTACAACTAGGCTTAATTACTTAAAATCTATCCAGTTTCCTCAAGAAAACAGAGCATGAGGAAATGGAGCAAGGATGACTATCTGACAATAAACAAGTATAGATTCTCAACTTGAAGGCAAGGTGGCACATCTATCAGCTCAATCTAAACAAGTTTATTGGAAACAACAATATACAATAAACTAAATACAGATTCTCAACTTGAAGGCAAGGTGGCACAACTATCAGCTCAATCTGGACAAGTTTATTGAACACAAAACATATTTGATCTAACTAAGGAAATAATTCACCATTATAATTGCATGAAACCCTATGTGGCATAACAATTCATCATAATAGTCAAAACGCATGAACAGATATAGAACGAGCAATATTGAAGGCAACGTAGGCACAGCATATATTTCTCTCTCGTGCAAAAGTTATGTACAAATGAGCAAAAGCTCTTATTTATAGAAATCAAAAAGGTGTAGGGAACCCTAAAATCACCTTGAGTCAACTACAGTCTTGCAATGCATGCAAGATTTATTGCTAAGCCCTAATAAAGCAAACTATACAGTTAGCTGGAAAACTACCATCAGTTAACCGAAACATCTAATCTAAAAATGGACAATTGTGCAAGCATGCACGTCCTTATTGAAAGCATGTTAACTGGAAGACTACCATCAGTTAACGAAAAACTCTAAATGAAACTCCAAGTAAATAAAGCTGATCTCAGAATAGATATGCATGTGATGAAACGAGTTAACTTGAAAGGGTAACGCCAAGTTAACTCCTGTGTATAAAGTCTATTCTAAGAGGTGGGAACTGAAGTCTACTGATCGTGATCTCGAGCAGTCAATCCCTCAACGAGGTTGTTAACTGCATCACTATCTGGAGCTCTGATACTCTGTTGAAGAATGCTATGCCTGTGCAGCATGTCCTCACCAGCTGTGATCTGGGATTGAAGTTCGCCCCTACTCCTTGTTGCTTCATCGAACAACGCTGACACGACTGTAAGTTGATTAATCTTATAGCCAACGGTCTCCCCACTGAAAATAGTATGAGTGAGTGCTTGGAGCTCTGACTGTACATTGGTAAGCTCAACATACGCACCACCCTCAATCTGATATCGACACGGTAAGCGAGATACTAAGGTCCTCACAAACCGGAGTGCACTAGTAACGTGCTCTCTACTTTCAGCCAACTCTGACGCCATAGTCTCCTCTATCTTTGCCTTGGAAACCAACTGTGTTTTCCAAGAGTAGATAGCTTCTCTATCTTCTGCATCTGTGACTGATTCATATGCCATACTTAGGTGAGCAATCATAATCTCATCCCGGGGTTTGTTAATTGCCATGTCTTGCTCCTCATCCTGGAGACGTAGACGGAGCTCTTGTGCATTGTACCGCAACTGATATAACTCTGTGAGCATAGAACGACCTCTAGCAATGAACTCCCATTCATCCAAACGCTTGCCATATGCAACTAAATGATTAAGTTGACCTTGTTCTCCTGGAGGCTCAAGCATCGGCAGGAGTGTGGCAATAACATCTGACCTGTGTACAAGGCTAGAAATGTACTGACGAAGCTGTCTGATTTCAGCCTTGAGGACTGCCTTATCCTCTCCGTCTTTCAACATTCTATCTCTGGCACTGTCTGTAGCAACCTGTAAGAGATCAACTTGAGTCTAGCGTGTGCTATGACCAAGGTTGACTGTGATAACCTTGAAGTCCTGAGATTCCAACTCGTCCAAGCTCTTCACCTGTGGAGGTATAGCAGTCTCGACGACGATCTCCATATCGGTATTCCTCTCCACGTGGACCATGTTCTTGATCCTCTTGTCTAGCACATCCTGGTAAACCTAATCAAAATCTGAATGATTAAAGACATAGGATGGCTGCCTCCTCTTCCTTCCCAGTTGATTCTCAATCCAAGACTGATCTCGGCTAATGCTACTGGAAGGGTCTGTACTAGCAACAAGAGATTGTGATGAGAGTGAATATGTAGAAGAACCACTACGAAATGGGGAGTCTAAATCCAATTCAATGTGAATTGGGGCTGGTGACTGCTCTGGAACTGATGTAGGAACTTGAGGCTGAACCTCAGGCACTAGTGGACTCTAAACTGGCCTCTGAACTGGCTCTGTGATAGGCTGTCTGTCAGGCTCTTTACGTGTATCAGTGGCAAGCGCCTTGCCTTTTGAATGGTTTGGCGCTTAACCTTTCTTAGGAGGGTTACTCCTTTTCTTTTGTTTAGGTTTTGACGAGGAAGGTAGTGAAGTATTCACCATTGGTGGCTCTGCTCTAGGAACACTTACCCTCTTGGTCCTCTTGCTGTCGAGGTAAAGTATACTGTTTTGAATTACTCTACTTGACCTCTCTTTTACTATTGCGTATTCCTTAGCGTACCAATCAACTGCTGGCAGCGGCTATGTGTCAACCTGCTCTCTTAAAAACTGAGGAAGAACTTCTCCCTCATCATCTGATAAACCTCCCACATCTTCTGACAAGAAAACAAAAATCTGTGAGAGAGAGAAGCGGCCATAGCTACGTCTGCGAATCTCAAAGTCGTCCGTGCAATTTGCCCAATAATCCTCCATAGAAGGCTCATGATATGCGCGTCCAGCAAGGCGAGTTGTGTAATGACCCCAAAGATCATAGGCACGAGCCTCAACAAGATACTTGAGATGATATTTCTCAAGCTCTTGTCCTGCAACTTTGGCATCAACTGGTGTCTTGCACCAATACATTCCAAACTGAAAAGGAAAGTTGGCAGTTGGTCTATGCTTGCGGCGTAAAAGACGATGAACATCATGCAACTACCTTAGGAACTCCATAAAGACTGTCTTATCCGAAGGATAACGTGGAAGCATCGTTGGATTTCCTATAAATCCATATACTCGGATGTAGGTGTATGTCGGGAATTGAATAAACCAATCCGCCCAACCATCCGTTGTTGCTCTAGCAATTGCCGAGATACGAATGTGCAACTCCCGGTCCAAATTTCTCAGTGTATAAGTCAAGAAAGCCTCGTGAACATGCTTGAAGTGATGTTCAGCCTTAGTGAACTCAAGCTGATCATAATAGTGATAGACTTTCTGAACACTGAGAATGCCCACGGTTTTTAGTCCTCGGAACTGACCCTGATAAGCAATCAAGTACATGAGATAAGAACACATGTGAAACTCATGAGCAACTAGGAAACTGGTGATCTGCTTGTGGATAACATCGCTGATGAAGGATGCCCAATCATAATGCTCCTGGCAGATATGATGCGACCAATAATGTAATACATCCAAGGTTGGAAAACATTAGCATGTGATTGACCTGAGACATGATTCAAGAGTGTAATTAGAATCAAGTACTCATCCTTGTATTCACCACGACCCACATTGTTTGGCAATCTGTTCCTCGCTTGCTTTAACCATCTTTCTACCATTTTATTCTAGCACTTGTCCACATCAACATTGAATGCATGCTCGCACTGCTCCATAGAAATAACTAAGCTATTCGGATGCTGAGGTATACCAAAACTTCTTTCAACGTCCAAAGGCTTGAGACTGCAAATAACTCGTGCATCTACTGACACTATCTCACGAGTAGTAGAATTGTAATGCTTAATACAAGACATTATGAACTCAACACAATGAACGGAAATAGGAATGGAAGCGGCCTCCAATAACTTGGACTGCTGAATGTTCTGAATAATCGAATCTCTGATCTTGACTGGATCTAAGACTGCTTCTGGCAGCACCTTGTGAAGATTCGTCTCAACTGTCCCGATGAAGTCGTGAGTAAGGACTGATTTAGTCCTGTATTTGAGCTGAGTGTACTGCATTCTGAAAAACTCGCTTGTTGACTGTGAACTTGACTATGTTCTGACAAGATTTCTGGAAAGCTAAAAATAGCCTGCTGAAGAGTTATTTTCGGCGAAAAATCTAAAATATGGGTTTTGTCGAGAAAAAGATTCTAAGACAACCCAGAACATCAAAAATGCGAAAATCTAATCTCTACTCAACCATGCAAAAAGTTTTCAGCTGAGAAAATTAGAAACTCGAGAACGAATTCTCTGGAGTTAAAAATTCCTGAAAATCAAACGCACGAATTTAATTCGAGGAAGTTATATAGAAATGATCCAGATGTTCAGACTTGCCAAATTCTGTCAACTTTAGGAACATGCGAATTGTATTTTGAGAGAAATTTGAGAAACAAAGAGGAGAAAGACGTTTTTTATAAGCCCTTTCTTCGCCCCTGTTCTTCAAACTTGCTGATAATTGTGAACTAAAACCTGCAAAAAGAATTGTTTTGTGAAAATCGCCCTTAATTGCTGATGATGAATTCGCCTTTGCCTTGAAGACTCGCCTCTGCTCTTGAAGAATTACGAATTTTCTTGACGCTGTGTGAATGATTAATGATGACGCCATGCTTAAATAAAGAAAATTCGCACCATCTTGCTTACTGCAAGATTCAAAACCTCGACCAAAATAGAAGTCTTCTAATTGGACCCCTTCCTGTTACACTGATACTGACACTGACACTGAGTCTGGAAATAAATAATAATAAAATAATATTTATCATGCAATTTGCAAAGGCGCCATCTTTAGAAAATCGCCATTAATGCTTTAAATATGCAAGAATAAATATTAAATATTATTATAAATTAGTTGACAAACCATGTGAATCTTTAGGATTCACCGACGAACTTCACTGATTTCAAAAAGTCTTCATTTGACTTCATAGGCGTCCATTTGCTCAAGATATTGCATTTTTTTATTAACTTCCTACTTTGTAGCTAAGTACAAAGTTACAACTGGTCATCTCCAACACTGATTTCCGAGTGATCGGATGATGCTGAGACTGAGTAGGTGTATTCATCGCGAAGCTTGCAGAGCAAGGAAGAAATGTCTGCTAGGAGTCATCACTACAAAATCCATCATTTAACACCTCAAAGAATTAGGCGCCCTTGATTAAATTGATTTTCAGGTACCAGACTTAAACCATTTCTTCAAACTGCCATCTGATGCTTCAAACGGCTGCTGACAACGAACGGTGAAACCTATTGACTGGCTAACAAGCTCACTGCATGCCTAGAGGTATTCTGCATCCGGCGAATATATGCAAGGCATCTGAAAAGTGTATTAAGGGCCCCAAAAGTAAAAGCGCCCTTGGCCTGAGAAGGCATCTGAATATACGCAAGGCATCTGAAAAGTGTATTAAGGGCCCCAAAAGTAAAAGCGCCCTTGGCCTGAGAAGGCACAAACACCGTTTTGACGAAAGTGCAACTCTTAACCAGATGCCCTACTTCGACCTCTGATATCTGGAGCTGGGATGGCCTGATTCGAACACTGTCTGTCTCGACGCATAGCCAGAAGGACCTACGAGAGATGTCTCTAGAGGTGATGAAGCAAGAAAACTGCTTCTAAGACCTCAAATAGAAAGGCACCTTTCCCAAGATGGAATAGACGACCAGACTTAGCCATTTTCTGAGTTGTCTTTGTTTTACAGTATTTCGCCAAAGACCTCACATGTACGAGCGTTTGCCAAATCCTGAAGGCTGACGACTGAGCTCGTTGAATAGCTGGAGTAATTACGCTCAAGTCTCGTGAAGACTTTGAACGTCAATAACCTCATCTAACAGGCTTGAAGGCTAGGCGCCCCTGGCCTACAGAAATATAATGAAATTTACATTTTCCTCCGCCTGCTAAATTACGTGCCTGGTAGAATCTTTGCCACAATCTCTCAGAATGTCGGATTAACATGCAACTTGGTGCATCGGGAAGGCGAACTAGAGTAGCACAGATGATAGGAAGACCTCGTTAGCAAACTCTGCCATCTGAAGGATCAATTTGAAGGGCGCCCCTGAGCTACAGGGGCACAATTCACCATTTGAGGAAGCTCTATGATGTGAACTCTCCTCATAAGCTCATCTTCTGATGTCGACTGCCGGAGCTTCGGACCTCGGATCACTGCATTCAATAACTCGTCGGATAGGCAGACTAGTCGTGAAGAGATTGATTGCATCAACCATCAAAAATACCAAGATCTAACCCTCCTTTAAAGAATGCGCCCTTGAGCTACAGGGGCGCAAAAGCTAAAAAAAAACAAGCTTTTGCAAACTGCAACTTTGGAATCTTCAACTTCTGTCGCCAGTTACCAGAGTTACGAGTCTCGGAAAGCCTCGCAGAATAGCTCATCGGATAGGCAGACTAATTCTAAAGAGATTGACTGTATGCTTGAGCATTTACCACAAAATTTAGGCCTTCAAAAAGAAGAGCGCCCTTGGGCTACAGGAGCGCAATTTTGCTTTTCCTTGAGAAATCTTCAAAAATTGACCAATGAAATCATCATTTTAGTCACTGAAATGACTATTTAAAAGTATTAGTGTCGTCGTGAAATGCTCCTCCACCATGAAATGCTTTGCTCTGAGTCTCTGATTCAGGTTCTGATCAATGGATATTGCCTTTGACTGACAAAACATTAACAAAACTCCATGCTTGATATTGCCCAAAAACTGTATTTTACATCATTTTAGCAAGGTTAAGACTATTTTATGCAAAATGCCTTGATGAAGCAAAAAATTTGGTTTGGGTACAACAGAGTGACTGAATTTCATTAAGTTTTGAAGTTTTTATAGTCATTGTACCGTAAGCGGCTAAGTTTAGATTTTGATGTTTTGAGAGTAATCAAAATGCTATAAACACCTATTCCACTGTTAGTTTTCCTTGTAACTTGGTGGAATGGGTGGTTTACGATAGGTTTCAATGTTGGAGTAGGGTTTAGGAGCATGGTGGAGAGTTTGAATGAGTTTTGAGTGCTGCCCTAGGGGATTTTTATGAGTTTTTGGTTCAAAGTTGATGGTTATAAGTTGGAGTTTGGTGAAATTGAAAAGCTAAAGGTTGGGAGAAGGTTTAGATAGTTTGTGCAAACCTATTGTAAGGTGTTTGAAGCGATGGCAAGGTGGTTTGAGGTTTGGAACATTTATTTCCAATAAACCCTCATGTTTTCAAGCAAGAAATTGGCCTAGAGCAAGGATGTGATGCTTTTGTGAGTTTAGGGTTGTTTCCCTTGATAAAAGTTGGAGAATATGAAGTTTTGTAGCCTGTTAAAGGACTGTCCAAAGAGATTTGGGTTTGGTAAAAGGTTTGGAGAGGTGTTCCTTCATAAAAGTGGCCTAGTTGGGCCTTGGGGCAACGTGTCAATCATTTGTTGAAGATGATGTTCCAAAACAACCATATGCACAATTGAGGTATGTTGAAATATGTCCAAATGGGTGTCTAAAAAGGTGAATGTTTTGTGGGTTTGAGGTGTATTGTGGAAGGTGTGATCAGATTTCACTGTTTGCACTACTAGAAGACAAGAATGGTGGAATTGAGAAAATGTGCCAAGATAGAGTTTTGGTGATTGGAAAGTTGATTAATTTAAATAATTTTGCTTGAATTGTGTTTGTAAGAGGATTTCCTCCCTACTTTGCATCAGAAGCCTTACCTAGTAATTATGATATTGTCCGCTATTTTCCACTAAATTGTGTCTTTGTATTTATGTACATGGAAAGCATTACTATGATCCTAAGAAAAATGACAATAGTGTGGAATATAGAGGAAAAAGAAACACATCTCTTAACCATTCTATGTTAATGTCCTTAACATCAAATGTAGAAGCATACCAAAGAATGTGTCTCTATTTTAATGTCCTTAACATTTATTAGAAATATACATCCATTAAAGTTTGCCTATCTGCGATTTGCCTCAACAACCTATGAAATCTAGTGAATGTTTGATGGTGAACCATGTCCTAGTGGCCAATGCTTAGTTTTGTGCTAAACATCATGGAAAAACCCGATTACGTAGCAATTTTGCACTATTATGGTTTTATGACGGGGTGGTTGGGCAATTTTTCCGTGATGTTTACGTGATCTTTTTGTGATTTTTACTCAATTTAAACCCTTAAAAATTGTTGAAAATCATGGCTGATTAAATCAGGAATTTTTGGGGAAAAAATTATTTCGACCAAAGATTTTTAAAAAATCGGGATTTTTGTGATATTTTGAGGATTTATGATTCTATGAATTTTAACTAGATACTTAAAATACCCTAGATTAAATTAATGTTTACACAACAACATTCATGGCTTAGTATTATACTACTGAATTCCTTATTTATGCTAAAACAACAAACTCAAAATAATTCTGCCCGAAATCACAAATTGGGCGCACAATGGAAGAGAAATTGCATAATTGTATTGATATTAAACAAGGTGGAAATGCTTTACAATATGCTGCTACAACAATTATGGAAAATTGAAACACAAATGGTTACATCCATGACAATTGTAAGTGTTGTGTAGACTCCACGTTGTTGATATTTGCTACCATTAAAGTCCAATATGTCCTCTAGATAAGATCGTTCCTTTGGCCAAGAGGGTTTTTGTCCTTTTGCATATGAGATCTAGTGGGTTTTCATGTTTTGACCTTAAATAGATTGGTGGGTTTTCATCCTCAAATTTAGGTGTTTGAATACAAGTACTTAGAATGGTTTTTCAGTTAGGGTTTTTGAATAATTTTCACAATTATATTTTCATCTAACTTTGAATCCTTAATACGCACAAAAAGAATGTTGAAACTTGCATTAAATGCTAATATCTCTCGATTGGTATGTGTTAGAGAGTGTCCATATGGAACATGCGCCATTTTTTCCTTAAATTTCAATTGGAATCACACCACATGTGCTTGGATATACCCAAGAGACGTGGGGGAAAGTTTCTTGTGACCTACAATTTCCTTTGCAATAATGGCAAGAGGTCGTGTAGGTTTGAAACCCTAACTACCTTATTAATGATAGCTATAGCCACCTTCTTTATTTGCATCACTAGATGTACAAATGGATTTCTGCTCCAATACTAATTAATGCTTTTTGGAGAAAACACTTTCAAGAAGTTGTCACATCAGATGTGAGCATTAATGGCACTTTGAGATAGGTTGAGAGGTAGGTTAGACAAAATAATCCAAATATGAGGGAGTTTTGGATTTCAAGGTTCGAAGATACCTTGTGACACATACCATTTGTTAGGGATCGAAGTTTGGGTAGTGTTGTGACCTTTTCACACATCGCCCCATTGCAAATGGGACCCCGAGTAGTTTGCTTCTTTTTAGGGTTTTGCCTCCGCGCAACGGTTTCATGAGGTCATCATTTTTGAGAGTTTCAGGTCAGTCTTTTGAGAGTCATCCAAGCCAAGTTGAGAATCCATGCCTGAATCAGTTCCTAAACGTCACGGAAGGGCTCAGAAGATTCGGGAGACGAGGATCGCCTGTGCTTTTGGTCAATTCTAGCGCTTCCTACTTTTTAGGGAATCTGCTTTTTTGCTTTTTGCTTTTTGCTTTTTTGGCATTTTTGGACCAAACTGGGTTCCCTATTTTTTTTGGATTTTGCTTTTTCTATTTTTAGAAAGTCAACCCTGGTCAACGAGTCAATGTTTCCATTTTTAGAACCAAAAATCAGCCAAAAAAATAAAAAAATCACTAAAAATTCAAAGTAAAAATTGAAAAATCAAGCAGAAAAGCATAGAAAAGCATGGAAAGCAAGATAACAATCTGGAAAAATCAATTGAAAATCATGAGAAAATCACCCAAAATCAACCCAAAGGCATGAAATTCATGGAAAATTCGCCTAAGTCTGAGAAATTTGCCCATGGACAAATGGCAAGAACTGTTCAAAGTCCATCATGGAGGAAAAGAAGAATGGCAAACACCTTGGCAAGTCCGCCCTTGCCATGAAGATGAAGGATGGCGAGAAAGTTGGCAAGTCCGCCCAAGCCTTGGCCAAGAATTGGCATGAAATCCTCCAAGTCCACCCCAGCATGGCATAGAGGCAATGAAGTCCGCCCAGCCTTAGTTGAAAGATGCAAGACCTCTTTGAAGTCCGCCCCAGCCTAGAGCAAGGAAAAAAATTCGAAATTTTGCTAAGTATGGGAAGAAAGAGATAAAGAAAGTTCGCCATTACGTAGAGAAAAATGAGGGATGTCTAAGTGTGAGCCAAGTCCGCCCTTGGCTAGAAAGGGGAAATGTTAAGACACCTCCAAAGTCCGCCATGCCTTGAGAGAGGAATGGAAAGAAGTTTAGGAAGTCCGCCCCACCATGGAAAGAATTTGATGAAGTCCGCCTAGCATAAGGAAGGGAGAAGAAATTGAAATTTCGCCTTAGTATGGATGCCTAGGGAAAAATTTATGAAGTTGGCTAAGTGCATAGAGGAAAATACATATGGCAGAGAAGTTAGAAAGTCCGCCCTAGGCTAAAAGGGATGAAAATTTGTCTAAGTATCATGGAAATTGGCCTAGGAAAAATGTCCAAACACATACTTTGCCTAGAGAAAATCGTCCAAGCAAGAGGAAAATTCGATTTTGGCAGAGAAAATGTGCCCGACACAATTTGATGTTCGCCATGGCAGAAGAAAATGAGGATCTGGCATGATATTTGTTGGCAAGATGGCTAAAAAAAAATTCAACTTAGCTAGACAAAAAATGAAATAACTTGGAAAATAAATATTTAGCCAAGAAAAATTAAAATAGCCATGGGTCAAAAAAATGAACGGGTTGGAGATAAATTAAACATTTTAACATTTTAATAATTTATTTCCAACACTTAGAAATATAAAATGCCTCGGACAAAAGTAAAATTTGCCAGAGATGCCTTGGAAGAAAAGAAATTCTCGGAAGAAAATAAATTAAGCCGGAAAAAGAGAAAATCCATGAGCAAAATTAAATTCGCCATGAATTAAAACTTGGAAAAATCGAATTTAATTGGACATTTAATGTTTTTTCCGAAATTTCGAAAATCAAAGATAAACATCTAGTAAAAAATCGAATTTTGGAAAGTCAAAGGGATTTGCTTGAATAAGCTCGCCATGGAGATTTTTCGAAAAGAATGGAAACTTGCCTGTTTGAAGAGGAGAAAACAAATCGAAATCGAGAGGAAAAGATGCAATTGCTAAAACAAATCGAATTCTTCAGAATTATAATGAGTTTCAGCAACTCATTTTTCACAGACTCAGCTGAAGAGAAGTTAATCTCTCGAAATTGGAAGAAAGTTGAGACAAGATCAATTCTTTTGCAGGCAAAGTCAATTTTCTCAGAGGAAAGAGTAATTTTGTGCTGAGGAAGTAATTTCTTGGAGAAGTGAAGGAATTTCTTGGCTGAAAGTCGAACTTCTCAGCAAGTTGGCGCACTTTGTCATTGGCTTTTTGGTTGAATTTTTGAAATCTGAATTTTATTTGCAGCCAGAAGGTTTCTCCCTGAGGGTTGGAGTTTAGTCGACTAAATTCATCAATTCTTTTTCTGTCTTTTTCATTCTGGCTGAATTTCAATCAAATTCGTTTACTTTCAGCTTGCTTTTTTGCAAAGATTTAATATCTTAATAAGCTGAAAGTAAAATATTCGAATAAAAGGCACGTGAATAAATTATATTTTAAAGTCTCCGTATTAATGTTAGTGTTCTTACTGCAGGTTAATGACCACGATAGGAGAACCGTGAAAGAAGGTGCCGATGAAGTTCGCTAGTAAAGGGGTACAGTGAGAATCGAAGATCAATTCAAAATGGAAGAATGTTGCAAACTTTGATCTTGGACATGTAGACTCGTGGAGTTCAAAAAGAGAGTATATGGACATGCTGGATTACTGACACCGATTGCCAAACGGATGGTGAGGAATGGAATTTTCCAAGCAGCTGGATTCCCACCTGCAATAGAATGTGCTAAGTTGATGGTAGAATGTGCCATTCATTATGATGCGCAGGAGAGACAAATTGTGGCCCCTGACGGAAGGATTCTATCTCACCTTGGCGAAGTGGCAACCCAGGAGGCATTTGGCATCCCAACACATCACCGGACCGTTTATAAGACCAAGGAGGACGCCAAGAGATTATATGATAGCCATTCCGAATTGTGCGCCACCAATATTAACAAAATCATGGCTGGAGAAACCTAGACCATCCACAAAGAAGATGCCTAAGAAGTTGCGTCAGACGGACTTTAAGGAGGATTATGGAGATATCATTTTGATGTTGAACAGGATAGCCGACAATCCACAAGGCGCATATTCTGAGACATGGATGTATTATGTTATAGATGAAATCACTTTTGGTGTGAGGATGTTCAACTAGTCCCGAATAATAAGTGACAATCTCCACGAGCAGTTAGCCAATTTAGAGAAGACCAAGTCTTTGCACATGAGCTCGTATGTCGTCTATTTGTTGGTCAAAACATACAGATACTCAGGACTTATATGCAAACTAAGTAGCTGGTTCGCTGGGTTCTGGGCTGGGTCCTGGTCTTGGTTCACTCCTGGTTTGGTTTGCATGTGGCTTCGACCAGGGTCCTTCATTTTTGGGTCTGGTTCGCCCAGGCAGAACCCAAGAGAACGCGGGAAAAACCCAGACAGAACCCATGCGAACCAAGACAGAACCTGCATGCCTAGGCATCCAGAAGTGTTTTTTTGAGCATTTTTTTAGTGTTTTATGGAGTTTGACTTTGACCCATGCCCAAGGGAACCCTAAAAGTGACCTCTAATCACTTCAAACACCTTAACTACCTCATTCTTATTCATTTGTTTTGCTCTTTTTGACAATGTCAAAAGCATGGCTGCATACAGATAAGGCGAAAGACCTTTCCTTTTAGGTTAGCAATGCATGGAAGATTCAAAAAGTATCCTTGATATTACAAAAACATATGTGTTTATACACTTCGATTGTGTAGTCACCCTTTGGTTCTTTGAAAGAAAAATCTACCTATGCCACTATTACACTGCATAGGTAAACAAATTTTGTATTGTGGAGCTATATTAAGCTACCACTCTCAAGACCAATGCAACAATGATACAAAATAATGTTTGAGACTGCAAGAAGACATCAAAATGGTAGTGTATAAACAAATTCTTATGATTTTTGAAGAATGCTGATAATTCTACTCAGTTGGCTTCTCTTTTCAAAATCATACAAATTGAACCCTAGCATCAATAGACTCTGTATATCAAGCTACCACAATTCAAGTTTCAACGATGAATATTTATCATGCATGTTTTAAATGACATTCAAGTTTATGGTGGTTTTGTAGTTTATATGATGTATGTGATATTTGAATCCTAATTCTTGCTTCAAGGCTGCATATATATATATATATATATATTTTATTTTTACATGTTTTTTGTACTAACGAACCCAAAACGAACTGACCCCCCCCCAAAAAAATTTTAACCGAACCCCCGAACCCGAACCCGAACCGGTAACTTAGTATGCAAAGGAAAAGTTGGCAATGGTGAGAACGAGTTCAAGTCCTATGATTGCTACCTGCAACTTTAACTCAGAGAGAAATCTCATTTCAGGCGGGCGCACGATGCTTTCCTTATGTATATCACAAGAATACTTCAAGGAGGAACTCACCAGAGATTGAGTCATGAAGCCAAGAGTTTGATCAGTAGGTATGGATCCTGGTTTATCCAGTTTCCAAAGTTTACATATGTTAGGATCCAGGGATTCACTGGAAGTCCTTATAAGCTTCCTATCTATCCTACTAATTGGATGATTTTGCTGGAAGTCCTGAGACAACTGGAAGAGTATCAGAACATCCAAAGGCCAAGTAAGAAGGCGGCTATAACCTTCCCATTCTTTATTGGGAATATGTTGGAGTCTTGTTCGTCAACACAAGTAGCCGAAAGCGCCAAGCTGGAAATTCAATGGTACCCATTCACAACTTATAGGTCCAGGGCCAATTTTGACCCGCATCATCACATTCGGACTGTGGATGGGAGAAGATACAAACACAGAGTAGACTTGGAAGACCTTTGGGAAAATGCTGCTGACGAATATAAAGTCAGAAAGAGGTTATGGTCTAGGGTGCCATTGGATTTGATAAGAGCAACTGAACTTTGCTGGGTGCCCGATCAGTTGTAGGACGATGGAAATTATGTCCAGTCGAGCTTCGAGGAAAGCCGACCTCTTCCTTCCGTGAAGTGGTCAGGGCCTGAGTATTCAGATTTGGCTACGTTGATGAGGCCAGTGATTAAGTATTCTCAGTGGTGGGTCGACCAACAAGTCCAGGAGTTGAGGCAGAAAAGAGTGACGCTCACGTATGACTTACTGAGCGAGACGGAGTCATACTCCTCCAATGCCAGCGCATCCCACAATGATGATTTGGTTGAAATTGCTGAAAAGAGGAAAGAAGTAGTTGCAAGCATAGAGCCTGTCCAGAAAAGACAGAAGATGGAGCCATCTCGTTCAGCGGTATCTAGGAACATTGACGAGCTAGTAGCTACCGCAGACGAATCCTTGGTTGAGATGATGAGACCTTCTGCAGTTCAGGAAAAGAACAATGAGCCGATCCAGTTGGACGACGATGATTCCCCATCTCCTACGGCCACAAAAGTACTACGTTCGGATAATGAAATGGAAGTCCAAAATGATGATTTCGAAGAGAGAATGATTTTCGCCCTCAGAGGAGTCTTGGATAGTCCAAAGGAAGGGAACGTTTAGGAGGAGGATAGTATTGAGCAGCCTACCATCCCGGATTGGCTGAAGGAGAGGATGAAAATTCAGGCACCAGTTGAGGTCCAAGAAGAAGATGATACTGCAGATTTCTTGGCGAGGTTGGAACAAGTTGCTACTAAGAAACTTGCCAAGAAGTTTTCCACAATTCAGAGGGACGAAGCCGGTGGCCGTTCCATATAGATCGCAGTACCAACAGTTGATAAAGCACAAGATGAGATCACTCCCTAGGAATACGCCATAACCACTATAGACCTTGGCCCAACAACAAAAGGCTAGGAGGTAGAAGAACTGGATAACTCCGTCTCAACTATCAAGGCGAGATTCGAAAAGGAAGTGGCGAAAAAGAAAGAGTACAAAAGGGAGGTTGAGTGCCTGAATGCGGCATCTAACCCAACCACTCAATCAGGGTGATGCAGTAGCTCCTCTTCTCAATTCCTCACAAGAGATGGCCAAGGTTGTGGAAGAAGGTATGTTTACGACCAAGGAGGCGCAGGAATGGATGGCAAGCAAGGGCATGTAAGTGGCCTTGTTCATGGAGAGATTGACGCTTGCTTACGGACATACTTCTTTCCTTTCTAGATTAGCTGACATGGCGGAAACTTGGGACAACCTCCCAGATATTCAAGAGAGGTTCATTCCATGCCTCAGAGTACTGAAGGGTGTTCCAAAGGAAGAATTGGTTGAGGGAAAGGTGATTGTTGCGGGAGCGGCTTATGATTTTCATCATTGGTTTTGGGCAATGACAATACGGAACGAGGTTTTGGAAAAGGCAAAGGAAGATGGGCTCAAAGTTGAGGAGCAAGTTAAAGAAATCTAGAGGAAGATTTATATGATAGCTGCAGATGTGTTTGACAGAGAGATTGTCTGGGAAAATGACATGCAGCTGGAAAGGTTGAAGCATAAGGTTCAGGAAGTTTTCTCCTCTACTACTGGACCAATTCTGAGACAAGATTTCACAAAAATGGCGAACCTCTTGTCCATCTGAGATGATTTTGTGAGACAAGAAACAGATTGGGAGAACACCTTTGCCAGATGTGCTGAGGATTTGGACGGGATTGAATTCAGGAGAAGCATGCTTCCGCAAGTCATGATGGAGGAAGTTGTCACGATTGTGTCTAGATCCGTCGAGCACAATGCTGCCTAGGAGGATAGAGACACCTTCCCTTGAAGATAGCACCAATTGCCACCTCATTGCTTGTTCACTGCTTGTTTACTGGTTGTTAACTGATGTTATTTTGGGAAACCCTAATTAGGGTTGAGTTGTATTAATCTTGGCCGTTGATGTTGATTTAATCTTGGCCTTTCATTTGATTCTGAAAACTCTATATAAACTTGTGATCTCTCACTTTCATTTGTGTGGAGACAGTGTATGAAATTGTTGCATTAGACTATTTCCGATAATAAAAGCTCTTATGCATGATTTGCTTTGAACCACTTTTATTGTCAAGTAGTGAGCAAGGTTGCATAACTTCTTCTACCATAGACTAGAGTTAGATAGAGTTAGATTACAATTAAGTAGAATTTGCTTTGGATGTTGTTAAGTGAATGCAAGATTTGATCGTATAGATTAATGGTGAAATATTGCTCATACTTTTTTCGGATGGATGATTTTCATTCGATGCGTAAAGTTAGCCTGAGCTTGTGCTTGTGGATGCTTAACTTTGGTCTTATTCGAGGCATGAAAATTATAATGACACCCTTTGAAGATTGCACCCACTTTGCGTAGTTGTCCCAGGGAGGCGAAACAAAGCGTGGTTATTCGATTCACCTAATCTCTGCTGTCTCTTGAATTCTTAGGCATAAAATAGATCCTCTAAACCCTTAACTTTTTGCCCTTTTTTTAAGATCCAAACTGAAAGTTTCAACCGAAGAAACCTTTAATGATAAATCCATCTAAGTCCCAAACTTGTGAGGAATCCTTTAACGTAAGTCCCTTTGTGTATTACCAGCATATCACAATGCCCATTGAGCTTATCTACATGTCATGACCTGACGAAAGGAACCTTGGAGTCACCATATGATCTTCTCGCAATCTTAGCATACGTGGTGACTTTGTTCAAGAGAGGATAGAGTGTCTTTGGACATTTTATTCTGTGTGTTTGGTGGATGATAAAACGTACACCAACAGGTAGGAGGCATGTTGGTAGTGTTTGAAGAGCACATAGGAATGTGATGAGCCCTGCTGGCTCTCAATTCAAACCCTAGTATTTCTTAAGTCTTTTTAGTGTTATTTTAGTTTTTTAGAGAAAAGTTCATAGACAGAAGAGAAGGGGCGCAGCATATAAAAGCTTATAAACTGAAATACAGAGCAATTTCCTACAAAATTGAAATGCAGTAGACGTTATTTTATTGCAACAATGAGATCATGAATGATAAACATACCAGAATGTTTCCAGTTTTTTTATTTAAAATAGTAAGCTAGCTCGCCAGCCAAGAATGCTGAAAACTGACAATAATGGACGCCAAGCTTCCAGATTTGGATTCTCCTGCCTCGAAACTGGATACAAGTCTCTGAAAATACTAGACGCCAAGGATGCAAGTCAGAAAGCAACCAAAATGAAGGCGTTTCAGCCAAACCCTTCACACGCCTCTCTAGAATGCATAATTCCCAATGCAAGTCGTACGACCAAGAAGATACATGAGAATTAACCCTGCTGGATGCCACTGATCTAAAGAAGAAGGCGCCACAAGGAAGAAACCCCTTTCTTATTGCAATTAACTGTAAATGTCAATATAATACTCTGTTTGAATCATGTAGAACCTCTGAATGAAGCTCTCAACTGCACCGATTCGATTGATCTTTCACAATCTCAAGAGTGCTCAACACTGAAGAGGTATCGTTCTTCAATGGAAGATTGTTCAAACCCTGATCATAGGAGAATGCACAGGAAGAAGCACAAGGCAAAGTCGAAATTATCAAAAGGTGAGTTTCTCATTGCCAAAAATGCCCTTTATATGCAAAAGGCACGAATTTCAAGAAAGATATGCCACTTCTCATATTTTAATCTTTTAAATAATATTTAAGTCATTTCAATAGTATTTGACTTAAATAATTAGGCGCACTTAATCAATTTAAGTGATTAAAATATTAAATCACTTTTAGAGAATATTTAAGTGATTTAAAAATATAAAGTCAATTTGACTTTATAATAAAATATTAAGTTAATAAATAACTTAAATCACTCAAATAGGCATAACTTCCACAAATCTTCATAGAATCCCGTGCCGTCAGAAGCTGTCGACTCCTGCACTGCTAACGCCTGCCGTGAACCAATCACTGGGCTCTGAAAACAAGAACGATCAAACTCTCCAGAAAGTGCCACTGACCCTCTAACCAATCCAGCTAGCCCACAAGGGTCCAATAAAGGGCTAACACATTGTTCCCGAGAACTAACTAGAGAGGGGACATCACAAGGAAATACTGAGAGTGGGGGGTGGGGGCGGGGAGTTTGAATCAGTACTTCAAAACTTAAAAAACTTGAAACCATGTAAATCATAAATCAGAACAATAAGAGCAAACATTGAACAAGATGAACATCTATATTAGGTGGAAAACCCTTTCAGTTAAAAAACCACGACAAAATATTGCTTTATTATCTTCAAAGGGCACCAACCCAGATTACACAAGTGAGCACCAACTCTCCCGAAGCACCAACTTCGAATGGCTGAAGCACCAACTTCAGTGTGAGCGCCAACTCATAAAGAAACTTCTCAACACTGCAAATTAGATTCTTAACAACAAAATACTTCATTCACACAAACTGAAACACTCATACAAATATGCTTAAATGTTGTTCTCCTTTCAAAACAAACTTAGACCAACAGTTACAAAACTAGTATACTTAAACAACAGATACTGACTTTACTAAGTGCATCTATACCACATGTATACTTTGCCTCCTTAGAGAAACGACATAGAAAAAATGTTCAAAATAAATACACAACAATCATTATGCAATCACTGACTCATACACTTACTCCACAAAATGCTGTGCTGCACATTCTTAGTCAAAACCCCTTTTAAAACAAAATATATCATCGATATATGGATTTTTAATACAAGAGACTCAATGCCTCATAAAACATCTCCAACAACACTCGATAAATAGTATGGCATACGAGCACCCATACTTTTAATATCACTACTTTCTAAGCAGCCTCACAAACCTCTTTTCACACACAAAACGCCTCTGACCAAGTTAAACTTCACATGTATGCTTTGAAAAAGGTAACACAAAATAGCTAGATTTATATCCAGCTCGACTAAGAAAATAAGAGAGGATGACACTATGATTTCTGCAAAACAAAAACTTATAAACACACCATCTCCAGAATATATTGCTAGGTACATAGAATTGGGCAAATTATTTCAAAATACCACACGAGCTTTCCAAGCGCTACATCAATACCTTAACCGTTTCACACATCTTATGCAATCTATTGGAATTATAACAAATGTGTCTTTTTCACTCAGCCCAACTCCTTAAGATATGTTGTTCATGCCTTAACTTCATCTAATACCTGGCCACTTTAGTGTTGGCATTCTCTTCTAATTACTTACTAAACTCAACATCTGCATAATATGGCACAATTCTCTTTTAGAATGACTTAGCATTAGAGCAGGAGAAAAGTCTGAATAAATTGCTATAAAAGATGGTCTTCCATTAAAAGAATTCAAGCTGCCCCTCAAAATAGAGTTGCTAGATATAACCGAAGACAACTTTTTGTAGATCATTTAATACCCACGAGCATGCCCAAAAACACGTCTTCTTAGGAATGCATCGACATCTCCAGAATCAAAACAAAACATTAAGGAACTTCCAATAGCACAGACTATTTAAGATCGCTGCATAGAGAGATGGGTTGCAACAACATAATACTCACAACTAGGCCCAGGTAAATGAGTAATGCATAGAGTAGTAAAATCACCAAGACCAGACATGAAACGCTGCCCAAAACATAAAGACTCCACGAAATATAAGCCGCCATCACTAACTCGCCAGACTAAGACATCACCACAAAAATAAGAAGACTTGTCATAACCATATGCCACCTCTCTTAATGCGGTCGACCATAAAATTGAAGCCATTGCCATTCTAAAATTAGACAATACCGAACAAGGAATATGCAAACCACATTCAAAAGAATTCGAAAGGAATATTCAAGTCGTCGCTGCCAGAAAGAATTAAACAAGCTTCCATTACATAGGCGATACTCCAAGCCATCGACCCTTTGAAAAGTCTGATCTGAAGTGGCATCTGACATGTAAATCTGACTAGGCACAATAAAGTTGACAAAGTAAGCAGGCAAGTAGGTGAAGTATGCAAGCAAGAATCTCAAGCAAAAAACCAAGTAGCTCAAGCAAGCAATCAAGTAGGTCAAACACCTTGACATCAGTGACAAAATACTCAACAGGGCCAAGTTTGGAACTTTGACAAGGCAAGGGAAGAACAAGGGATGGACGTGAGGTATGCTTGGATGAGGTAATGTGTCTTCTGAAAAAGAGCCAAGGAAAGGGTAGAGATGGAAGGAAAAGCATGCCGTGGGGAGAAAGTTTGAAGGTTTGACAAGCATAAGGAAAAGCGAGTTGAGCAGAAAGGCACGTTGAGATGGTGAAATCCAAAAGTTTATAAAGGACCAAGGAAAGGCTGGACTTGGATGGGAAGGCATGCCTAGTTGAGGAGCTGCAAAGCTTTGACAATTGACAAATACTTAGAATGTTGGGCATTCTTCCTTGCTTATAGACTTCAAAGACCTCAGATGGACATAGTGGGAAAGAAGAACAGATACAAAATTGGATTGGGGGACATGCGGATAATAGGAAATAGGCATTTTGGTCAATAACACAAGTTGTAACAAAAAGGGGACATGACATTTGTCTCTTCTACATGGTTTTTGTGCAATGAAATGCTTTACTTTCAATCTATATATTACTTTCTTTTATTATAAAAAAACTAAAACTAAAAATAAAATTTCTTAATACTCTACTTCTCATCTCTTTGGTAAGGTCTTGAAGCTTGAATTGACATCTTGAAAATATGCCTTTCAAGAATCAATATACAAAGAAAACTTGTTCCATAAGATATAGAGATTGTATATCAGTCTAAGTGCCTATGTCGAGTCAATTTTGATGATTCATCTTTCTTACGTAGGGGTTCACAACAACCCATATCTACGAGTTTGAATGGTCTATTTGGCACTCATTGCATCCAAGTGATTTTCATAGAATTAAAGCATTGAATCTTAATGGGAGGTTATATGTGTAATGTTCTTGGCAGGAATTTTAGCAAAATTTCACAAAAATTTAAAATCAACACAAACCCAAGTTCTTTATAGTCGCTAAGATTTTGATGTGGGCAAGGTGAGAGTATATTGAAACTAGGATGTGGACAATAAGTAATTAATTTTTAACTTACTAGCGACATGTCCAATTTATAATGAATGATAAATATGCAGATATGATCAATATTGCTAGTAGATAACAAGCAGATTTGATCAATGCCAAACTAGCAAATAGCAGGTAGATTTGATCAATGCCAAACTGGCAAATAACAAGTAGATTTGATCAATGCCAAACTCACAGATAACTAAAAAGTAAAAGACCAATCAATGCCATACTGACAATAACTAGTGCATCTTGGATCAATTAATTGGCAGATAATGTTATGCAAATTTAAAATGGATCCAATAGTAAACCATCTAGGTCTAATGATAACTGCTGTAAATCTCTTTAAAAATATGTTAAACCAACAAATGAACACAAATATTCAAATCTGAAGTAAACTAATTACAATATGATGCTTCTTGTTTTTGTATGACTGATGAAAGGAGGTATTTAACAATAGATACAATGCCTCTGAATACAAAACTCTAGTGTGTACGACAGCATAGAACGATAATTTGATAAACTGATTTTTACATTTATTTCTTACCAACAAATTATATTTGGTGCACTCCGAAATGTAAGAACAGCAGTTGCATGACATTCAAATACAGGTTTAAAATCAAGAAACAAAGTTGTAACAGCTCAGCAATATAGATTGAAACTCTGTAATCTATCCCAGAAGTGGTAAGACTTATACTAGGAAAGTGCATCAGCAGATATAGATTGTACAGCTGGTAAAAACTGTGAAATCTGCCTTCAAATACTATGCGACAGACCCAATTTTGTCTTATTCTGCAGCAAATGGTAGACCAAATAGTAATCATGTCAGTCCTTGCTCCACCACAACTTGTAGACTTCTCAAGAGGTATGACCGCCTTTTAGAGTTGTACAACAATTAATACCTTTTGGTGTAATAACCAGTGTGGGACATTTGCTCAAATCCACATAATTTTTTTGAAATCAACTTAAATTCTATCTCTTTCTGGTCAGCAAATTCCTGATGTGGGCATGGTGAGAGCATACGGAAGCTAGAATGAAGACAAATGAATTACATTGAAAGATGTTGGCAGCTAGCTGCCCAATTTACAATATAAGAAAATCATAGAATCAATCAAGCCAAACTAGTTGAAAGTGAATACAAATTCTGATCAAGCCAAATTTGTAGAATGCAAGTAGAATTGCATCAATATCAAATTACAAACTAATTTACTTGATTTTGATACATGCCTTGGAAGGTGGAAAATGTACTTAAATAAGATAGGATCTAGTGGATAAACTGACTATGATCTTTTACAATGAAAAATAGGATCCAGTGCTAAATTGACTAGTATATTTGGTATTAAAATGAACAACTATTGGCAGGAAACTATCTAGTATTACAATATTTGATTTTTCCATGTAATTGAGATACAAATGATTAATTTGCAATTCCAAACATCAGAAACATCATTATTTGAATATAACATGAAATTCATCTAAAATCATAGCTGGAAATAAACGTACCTCAGCAAAGGTGCTGATTTTTGTACCTTTTGAAAAATGTTTTACTTGAGAAATACTTGAATGGATGTGGAAATCTGTAGCTCTTAAACAAGTATGGCCAGGTTTTGGCACAAAGTACGGTAAGAACATTCATATTTGCCTCAAAATCCTACAGAAAACTCCATCAGCAAATAAGCCTTAGAAAAAGACTAAATAATGAATATATTAAACTTTCGAACAAGGAAGATTTCTATGAAAATCTGCCTTTGAACTTGTATGGCCTGGTAAAAGGGGTACATAATTGTATTGTTAGGTAGTAAGAACATCATCAATCATTAAAACTACAACGATTTTGGAGTATATGTAGGAAGCTGAGACTTGTTGCTGGAGCTTGCATTGGCTTAGAGTATATAGACCCAGCTGTGCCACTAGAGGAAGGTGCTAAAAGGGGGATTTGAGACTTCTAAAAGGAAGTACTACCTTTTTAAAGGGTTTATGACCTCCACATTAGCTGTGATTCTGTTCTGGTCCATTCTGATATCTTCTGGACTTGGTACATTATCCTCATCAGCTGCACTTTACTTCTAGTAGATTGTGCAAGCTAACAATGGACATTTTCTCTAGGGATACAGTTCTGAATTTTATCAGAGATTGTAACAGCAGTTTCACAACAGCCTTTATTATCACATAAATCAAAAAATTAATATTGCCTCTATCATATTTATGTATTAAACTTGAAAACATGGATTTATTGACTTTCTACCAGCACAAATGAATATGTTTTAGTTGAAATTGCATTGTGAATATGTTGCAGTTATTGTTTTAGTTTGAAACAAGTGAATAGTTAGTTTCCTTGCATATCTAATTATTTGGCATTTTGCCAAACATTTGTCAAATTTATCAAAAAAATTAACCCAGTACACTAAATCCCTTCAGAAGAAGACAAAGCATCACTTTATCAAATATGTTTGGGGTTCTTACTTCAATAGCTTCTCAGTACTAGGCTGATTGTAATAACCCAGACCTCTGAAAGCTGAGATTATTATTGATTCTCCCAAGTTTTGACAATGTTATTTGTCAAAACTATTTGATGGTCTGAACTGAAAGGATTATCCTTCGATATATACAGATTAGGATAAACAGATATTTGCAAATCTTACTTGAAAATCAATATATCTCCTCAAGCCAGAGACTATTTCATATACATGCAGAAATGTGGCAGTACAGACATATCATATGCTCTTTATATTATTATGATATCAGAACAGCATCTTCCATCTAATATCAATGTATAAATAATGCCAACTCGGAATGAATAGCATAGATCTTATACCAAGAATGAGCAGAACTTTCAAGATTAATATTCGATGAATAATACAGCCAAAACATACAGAGCTCTATTTTCAACATAACCAATGCTCACAGGTAATAGCAGATTGTTCTGTTTACATACCCAGTAGTTTAGACCATTCACCAGCCTTAACATTACATTCAAAGTCTCAGGATATCTCCTTACAGAAGTTTATCTTATTCTGTATATTTAGTAATCACAGAGAAGAACTGCTGTACTCACTAATATATACCAAACATAGACAGAACAACACCTTTATATATATCCTGACATCTTATGGTATGAAGTATGTGATAAGATATAATAACAGGACAGATTATTGAAATCAACAGGAGAGAGCAGATTGCATAAAATTCATCATGAATGTTCCTTGCAACTTTGATTAACAAACATACCCATGATTCCAGCCAATGAGGACGGACAACAGCACCAGCATATATAATTCTGAGCCGGCTTATGTACACGAACTATACTGCCATATACCACCAGATATGTGACAGGCTATATAAGCTGCTACCTCAAGACTAGCAATGCCAGCCGCACGAGTATTATATACACAGAGCAATACACGATTCCTGGAGTTTGCTTGATCCCGTGACTTCCAAACCGCTTCTGATGAAGGGAGCAATAATCCCGACCAACATAGAATATAAAGACGATATCACCAGCAATATAAGACTCCAGCCATATGCGCAAATAATCGCCCAACGTGGGAATTGAAAGATGGATGAACAATGATCGCTACTATTGATTCGATACCGATTGACTATTCAATGATTACTGGATGTCATTCGCCTCTACCAAGAAACGTCTTCCATCAATCATCCATCTATATCCCTCCACTTCTATCAATCACCATTATTTGGAGAAGCTGTATTCCCGTTGCCTTCAGAAACGAATGTCCCACGAACTTCATATGTTTCCGGAGTCTCCCGTGAACTTCTTTTTATTCATTTTAATCGTTCAATGATATTAGTTTTCCCGTGTGCTTCTTCTTGAACCGCAACCTAGACATTGCTATCAGCGACATTGATTTGTAGTTCCGCACATAGCCAATGAAAAATATGTAACCAAATAAGAGCCTCGATAATAATAATATCATTAGATAATCCCCTGTGAATATGCCCGCACCAGTTACACACTCAACAATGCCCGTATCTTCACCAACAATCTTGGCTGATATATAAAACATTTCCAGTTTCGGACTTCATTCAAATGACTTCGGCTTACACACGATTCAAGCAATCTACCATTAAATACTAGGATAAAACTATGTTGGGGTTTCGTCCAACACAGCAGAGGATCCTGAGAATTTTTCATTCCCAGATTTCCTAACGACAAACTCAAATTCAATCTTTCGTGATGTCAATCAATTCCTCCAACAACACTTTATTCACCAACTTTCAATTTGCGCAACTGAATTATCATTAAGCCTTATTAAAATATAGCATAATAAGCTTTATTTAGAATATAACCTTAATTAATTAATTAAATAATTAATAAGTCTCAAAGGAGATGAAAGACTTAATTAGATATTTAATTAATTATATTTGATGTCGCCAAGGCTTTAGACGGGGACATCACAGTCCTCCCTTCCCAGAGATTGCTTGTCCCAAGCAATTAAAATAACCATGACAATACCCGGATCCCAAACCAATCTCAGAAACATTGCTTTGCCAACCTGTTGCGCTACTATGACATAACTATCATTAGTCACCTCGTCCTGATGCAACAACTTGTGAAGCACTCTGCCCATCAAACAAATTAGTGGATCCCACATTGTAATAATCCTGTCATGGTGCAATGACCTGAGAAGCACTTCATCCGTCAAACAAATTCCTGGATCCAAAATTATCCTAGGTGCATAATCAATCATGTCGATCTGCCACGTGCTGTTGTTATAAACCCAAACATTATATATCCAACTAAGAATGTCACTCCAGAAGAATCCACAGATACCTCTAATGTCTGAAGATGATAGAAGCTCATCACTATGTCTACCTCCATCATGGAAAGGATGATGCAAATGCATCCGACTTCTCCAATCAACTGCTAAAAGAAAATGCCATTCAGCAGGAGGAACAATAATCATGCATGCCCCATACCTTGGAAACAGAATAGCTCCATATGCATTATAAAGAAGTAGTGAATCAATAACCTCTCCAAGAGTGTTTGCATGCTCAGACATATCTGAACCAGCAATGCCACCATCCATGCATACTCCTTCATAAGCTGGTCTAAAGGATGTAAGCTCTACCATGCGAGCCTCTAGAAAAGATAACTCCTCAAACTCATCATGAAAAATCAAAGGCTCAACCAAATCTTCCTTATGGAAATCATTTTGTGCATATGAAGACATGATATTAGTGGCTGGTCCACTAATTGTATGCTCAACTGTACAATCACATCCCACACCTGAAACCCACATATGATTTGCGTCATCAGAATCAAGAGTCTCCTCATCGTCCGAATCAAAGAGTGGATTATCTAAAAGTCAAGTTAGCACTCAACTCAAAAAGAGGGTTGCCAACAATGGTTGAATATATATTATTAACTTTTTCATGACCATAAACAACAAATTCATGAGGATAGAAGAGTGATCTGCTGCTGTCCCAAATCAACATTTGGGATTCCTCCATGCTTTCTTTGGAGTCACTAAACACCACCAAATCTTGATCTTCCTCTTGGTTTTTCCAAGTGGGAGGTGGTAGTGTCTCAAATGATGTCACCAAGCTGCAAAATGTTTCCTCATGTAGCTCCTCAATTCTTCCATCAATGTTTTCACAATCTATGCAACTTGCATTGTCATTTTGCATTTTCTGATTTATGCAATGAATGATGAGACATGTTCAACTGAAAACGAAGGTCCACAATTTCCCAGTGTTGTATGCCCACTTCTGATTTTTCAACATGCGTAGGAGTGGTGCCACTTTGAGAGTCAATGATCACACTTGAAGATGCATCCATACAATTGCTTTTGAAATCCAAACTATCACTATCCAAATCAACCTCATGCTCTTCATCAATTGCTGATACAAAATCAAACTCTGAGCAATCTGAATACCCAACAAACCTCTCATGAATGACCTCACTACAAGGTTCATGTGATGACAAGGAACTGCAGGACAAACTTCGGAAATCAGAATCGTGTTCATCAATAGTCTCTCCATGGGTTGCTGTACCTTGCCTATTGCTTGAAGCTACAAACTCTTCCTTCACATCTTCCACCATGAATGATGGGACAACTTTGTGGTCAACCAGAGGAACACCAATAAAACCCATACCTTCATAAGATTTATCAATCGAAATCTTTATGCCACCCACCATGAAACTTTTGCATTCTTTTGCAGATGCCACATGTGGTTCTTCTAGTAAGATTATACCAAATTCTATCCTTTTGCCTCCATGACCCGAATCTGCCTGTCTATCAAATTCTTCACAGGGATTCTTACAAACCTCACCTATAGCCATCATATCTACTTTCTTTTCCTGTTCCTGATATGAACTTGGAAACATCAAACCATCTTCCTCGAATTGTTCACATTCCGTGTCTCTTGCATTGACTTCTTGCTCTTGCAAAGTGGCTGCAACATACAACTGATTTCCTGCTTTGTGCATTGAGTAATGAGCCTCACTCAATTGAAGGAAAAGATCAACAATCTTCCTATATTTGTCCTCCACCAATTTGACAGCCATATCTCCATCTCTTAGTAATTGCAAGTATTCATCTTTTATGAATTCCAACGCTTCTTTGATTGATTGCAAATGTGTATGAGACATACCTGTTACCATCCCTTTTCGCCTCTCCTCAATTTGTGTTGACCAAATGAGGTCTTCAATATGTTTATGAGCATCATCCATTCTTGAGAACACTTTCACAATCTTTTCCTCCTTTACCATAAATTGACCTTCCAAATCTTCCACTACAATAGGCTTTTGCTGAAGGCTGCCAAGAACTATCTTTTCTGATTTGTCCTCATGTGAAGAAGGTTTGTCAACATTGGAATTTGCATTACACTCTTCAGCCATCTCGGTTGTGGATGCATTACAATCTTCACCCAGTAATGACTGGATAGAGTTGTGATCAAACAAGTGTTCATCATTACAAGAGCCTTCCCTTTTATTGTCATATTCATCGGCATGTTTCTCAAATTCTTCATGAAGATTTTTGCATATCTCCCTATACTCTCCCTATGCAAACAAATCATGAGTTTCTTTACTTGTAGGTGTGGAAGAAATGTTAGAGTGTTGAGATTCTCTTGACAATGAATCTGCGAGATGCTGCAAATCCCGACTAAACTTTTGTTGTGATTGAGCAAAACCACGAGTCATCTTTTGTTGCAATTGAGCAAGGTCTTCCAATTGTTTCTCCAAACTAAACTTCTTTAACTTTGTTGGTGAGTCAGGAAGGAAGGCAAGAATCATTCTTCTATTCTGAATTCTATCCATTGATATAACTATAGTTGAATACCCTCAGGCTGGCAGGATAGTGACTCTGATACCACTGTAATAACCTTGACCTCTGAAGGCTGAGATTATTATCGATTCTCCAAATTTTGACAATGTTATTTGTCAAAACTATTTGATGGTCTAAACTGAAAGGATTGTCCTTCGATATATATAGATTAGGATAAACAGATATTTGCAAATCTTACTTGAAACTCAATATATCTCCTCAGCCAGAGACTATTTCATATACATGCAGAAATATGGCAGTAAAGACATCTCATATGCTCTTTATATCATTATGATATCAGGACAGCATCTTCCATCTAATATCAATGTATAAATAATGCCAACTCAGAATGAATAGCATAGATCTTATACCAAGAATGAGCAGAACTATCAAGATTAATATTAGATGAATAATACAGCCAAAACATACAGAGCTCTATTTTCAACATAACCAATGCTCACAGGTAATAGCAGATTGTTCTGTTTACATACCCAATAGTTTAGACTGTTCACCAGCCTTAGCATTACATTCAAAGTCTCAGGATATCCACTCCTTAGAAAAGTTTATCATATTCTGTTTATTTAGTAATCATAGAGAAGAACTGCTGTACTCACTAATATATACCAAACATATACAGAACAACACCTTTATATATATCCTGACATCTTATGGTATGAAGTATGTGATAAGATATAATAACAGGACAGATTATTGAAATCAACAGGAGAGAGCAGATTGCATACATATCATCATGAATGTTCCTTGCAACTTTGATTAACAAACATACCCGTGATTCCAGCCAATGAGGATGGACAACAGCACCAGCATATATAATTCTGAGCCGGCTTATCTACACGAACTATACTGCCATATACCACCAGATATGTGACAGGATATATAAGCCGCTACCTCAAGACTAGCAATGCCAGCCACACGAGTATTATATACACAGAGCAATACACGATTCCTGGAGTTTGCTTGATCTTGTGACTTCCAAACCGCTTCTGATGAAGGGAGCAATAATCCCGACCAACATAGAATATAAAGACAATATCACCAGCAATATAAGACTCCAGCCATATGCGCAAATAATCGCCCAACGTGGGAATTGAAAGATGGATAAACAATGATCGCTACTACTGATTTGATACCGATTGACCATTCAATGATTATTGGATGTCATTCGCCTCTACCAAGAAACGTCTTCCGTCAATCATCCATCTATATCCCTCCACTTCTATCGATCACCATTATTTGGAGAAGCTGTATTCTCGTTTCCTTCAGAAACGAATGTCCCACGAACTTATTATGTTTCCAGAGTCTCCCGTGAACTTCTTTTTATTCATCTTAATCGTTCAATGATATTAGTTTTCCCGTGTGCTTTTTGAACCGCAACCTAGACATTGCTATCAGCGACATTGATTTGTAGTTCCGCACACAGCCAATGAAAAATATGTAACCAAATAAGAGCCTCGATAATAATAATATCATTGGATAATCTCCTATGAATATGCCCGCACCAGTTAGCACACCCAACAATGCCCGTATCTTCACCAACAATCTCGGCTGATACATAAAACATTTCCAGTTTCGGACTTCATTCAAATGACTTCGGCTTGCACACCATTTAAGCAATCTACCATTAAATACTAGGATAAAACTATGTTGGGGTTTCGTCCAACACAGCAGAGGATCCTGCGAATTTTCGTTCCCAGATTTCCCAACTACAAACTCAAATTCAATCTTTCGTGATGTCAATCAATTCCTCCAACAACACTTTATTCACCAACTTTTAGTTTGCGCAACTGAATTATCATTAAGTCTTATTAAAATATAACATAATAAGCTTTATTTAGAATATAACCTTAATTAATTAATTAAATAATTAATAAGTCTCAAAGGAGATGAAAGACTTAATTAAATATTTAATTAATTATATTTGATGTCACCAAGGCTTTAGATGGGGATATCACATTGATTAGCTCCTTTCACCCAATCATCATTGCAATTATGATCTAAGAATTTTTTGGATACTGCTCATCCTTGAATACCACCACTAGGGTGAAAAGCACAAAGATATACTGAGAGAGGTGGGGGCGGAGGGGTGTGTGGGTGTGAATCAATATATCAACCAACTTTTACCCTTTACAACCTTTATCAACTTCAAACTCTAACACAAATCAACTATGGAAGCATATCACAATATGAACAAGTTAACACCAATATTTTATGTGGAAACCCTTACAGGATAAAACCATGGTACAAAAAATGTACTGTATGAATTATATAAGCTTTTACAATGAATGTAGGCACCAACCTACTTGAATCACCAATTTGTAGTTTAGTAGGCACCAACCTACGAAGAGAACCAACCGTTAATTCTAATTGAGTAGGCACCAACCTACAAGGAGCATCAATCCCTAATCCTGTTTTAGTAGGCACCAACCTACAAGGAGCACCAACCCCTAATGTTTGTAGGAACCAACCTACCGGAGGCACCAACCCCCACTTACCAAGTACCAACTTCCACTTACCAAGTACCAACTTAGCAAAGATAATAATATCAAGAATAATACTCCACCTTCAATGTTGCTTCCTCAACAGATGATGGACAATTTTGCTCAAATACTCTTCTTACAAATCTGGTATAATCTTCTCTATGGATCTGTCAAATATTCCTGCTCACAAACTATGTCTTCTCCAATTGATGACAAACTCTTTCTATGCCTTCATCAAGATCTTCTTGTTAATGATATCTTCTTCACAAACTTGATACAATCATATATATCTTCCTCTTTAATTCAGCCCTTTGACAAGTCTGCTCATATACTCTTCATGGATGTGCTGTTATGCTCAAGAAAATTCTGCTCTTACAATATCTGATCTTTTATGATAATCTTTTCTTTGTGTTCCAAGAATATTCTCTATTCGATGACAAAATCTGATCTTGGACTGCTTAAATTCTAATTGCAAAAACTCATATGCTTCCCTTCTCTTCTTTTATGATTTTACAGTTGTTCCAACTCTTATTTGTTCTTCAACACTCAACACAGTTTTCTACACCCGATTGTGACTTAAAGATAAAGCATTTATTCCACACAAGCATTGCAACCTTTTTAAAACAACATGTCTTTGTCTTTTGAATTTGAAGATTGCACCTTTCCAAACACAAATCGCACCACTTCACAAATTAATCTTTAATTTGATCAATCTGAAGTTGTTCCAAGACAAATCGTATTTCTCAAATGAATCTGATTTTGCCTTAATTATTTATTGATGAAGTCGCACCTCGTTTATGCATCTGAATACACCTGAACTCTATTACCTCATTTTGAGATGCTTCACTTCATAGTTGATGATAAGAATAATTCGTATTACTCTTAACAAATTGATTTAATGAAACAGATTTAAAATGAACTATCCTTTCTCAAAAACTAAGCCGTATTACTTCAAAACCAAGTCGTATTTCTTTTAGAAGCCATGTCATTTCAGAATCTAATCACTTTTCTTCAAGTGGATAATCGCACCCTTTTGTATTGCTTCAGTTAATCACCGTTCCTCCTTTTTAATCATCCTTTTGTCTTTTTAATCGCCTCCTTGCAAAAGGACGTGGCATTTTAATGAGTTATATTCTTTGCAAATAAATTATGCCTCTTCAACCATTAACCATATTAGTTATCTTTTGTTATGACAATTTAGAGTATGTTTATCTTACCAAATTCTCTCATCATACTCCCTTCAAAACACTGTTGTATATATTAGAAACTTATTTTTCAGAGATTCTATGCCTGTAAACACGTCCTTCATTTTCTAGAAAATCAACGTTAATGTCTTATGATCACCGATGTTGCTTCTTCTTTCACATTTGATAAATCTGATCCAGAATACGTCCTTTACTGATGATCGGTGTTGCTTATTATATGAGGCCCGCTCATTAACACGTTGCTGCTCTCTATCATGCTTCTATTTACTGATGATTGTGTCACTCCACAATACATAGTGCTTGCTATCCATTTTCTTTCAACCTTACTAACCTTTTCTCTTATTCCTTTCACATCAAAGACAATATTTCTATTACCAAATTCCTTCAATACTAATGACAACTTTAATTTCTCTTTTGACATCAATGACAATAATCTTCAACAATATTAGACATGGTTATGTTATCTTCAGTCATGCTCGTCTTGATATCAATGATTCAGTCATGCTTATCTTTTTCACTTTGACATCAATGACAACATTTCCAACATAGGGCACCCAGCCTTCTTACACTCATTCTAGGTTCCATGAATCTGCTTCATTTCAGGATTGAGTGTAATGCCCCCCTTAGTTTTTTCCCAATTTTTAACATACAACACTTCACCCGTTAACATTAGCCCAAGAAAGATGACAATCTGAAAGCAACCCTTCACTTTCTGATCACCCAGATCTCGAAGTGGACAAGGTGAGAGCATACGGTGTAAGAAGGTTTGTTAGCAATAACTGAAATGCTGGAAGTACAAATGATATTTGTTAACGTTTTAGGATCAGATTTAATAGAAAGTGGAAAAATGAACATAAAGAACAAATGAACACAATATTTATCCTGGGAAAACCCTCCTCATGAGGGAGAAAAACCCAGCCAATAATATCTCTTATATTATTGAATCTCAAAAGAAACTCCTTTACAATGAGGCCAATATGAGAGCCAGAATACAACATTACAATCTGATACAAACTGTCAAAAGTTATCCCTGCCTTTTACTCAACTCACCATCTGCTCTTTTTTTCACACTCTTGCTCTTGAAAAATTCGAACTTCATCACCGTGAACTGAATACCGAATGAATGTAAATACAAAGTGACTTTCTAAACATAGCATGTCAGTTACATGCAAGTTAGATACCTCTGCATGTCAGAAGGCGACTGCAGGACAGTTATAAGATGATGCACAAGAGGAATCATGCAACTAAATTTAGGAGGCATTACAAAAAGATTCCACTGCATGTCAGTTACAGATTGCATGCAGACTTTGAATAAGACAGTTTGAAGGTCGGCCTAGCTTCAAAATAGCAAATACAAAGACAGCTTGAAGAATCTTGACTGATGCTGTCATAAACATTAACACTCCCTCTCAGCTAGGGAGGATACTTCCAGCTGCACAAGACAAATCCAAATCACCTCATCGTGATGTAGTTATCTCATCATGGCATCCACCATGGCTACTCCAAGAGAATAGAACAAGGGCTTTCACCTCAAATTTCTCTCACAGAGAAAGATGCACTAACAAGGGCTTGCACCTCAAATCTCTCTCGTAGAGAGAAATGCACTAACAAGGGCTTGCACCTCAATTCTCTCTCACAGAGAGAAATGCACTAACAAGGGCTTACACCTCAAATCTCTCTCGTAGAGAGAAATGCATTAACAAGGGCTGATACCTCAAATCTCTCTCGCAGAGAGAAATGCATTAACAAGGGCTGACACCTCAAATCTCTCTCGCAGAGAGAAATGCATTAACAAGGGCTGCTACCTCAAATCTCTCTCGCAGAAAGAAATGCATTAACAAGGGCTTTCACCTCAAATTCCTCCGTCTCAGAGGAAAATGCATTAACAACAGATCTCCATGATGATGAAACTCCCTCTGAAGCTCCAAGTACTTGCATCAACCTTCTGACCTCGTCCAAGGTTGCTTCTGATGAATTGTCAAACTCCCTTTGAATGTAAATTCCTCCTCTTCGAAGAAATTGATCTCAAAGACAACTTGAATAAGTTCTTCGTCTTCAAGAGATGTCTCCAGTTAAGTTTATCTCTTCAGCTTGCATGAATTCCTCATAGGATGCCTCAAGCTCTTCTTCTCTAGGCAATCTCTCATCACTCTCTTGCTCCTTGATCCGTCCTCGAAGCATTTAGAGAGAGATTACTAATAGTTTAAACTATCCAGAAGAAATATCAAAGCTAGAATCATACATGTTTCACTATCTCAATGTTATAACATGAATTAATAACTACATAAAAATTCATGAACATTATTTAAACAAGAAATACTTATCTCGTTGAAATCAGAATTTCCTTAAGTGTTGTACTTAAACACTTTTTTAGGTCTGCACTTATCTTGCCCTTAGGTCTGCTCATGTGAGCATTAATTCTGCTCCTGAATGTTGACTCTGCTTAAAACAACAGTTCCTTCTCACATATCTCCTGGGGAGAAGTCCTGTGCCAAATATATTTATGATGATGCTCTATAATCAGCGACTATACCAACTCATAGTGAATATGCAACTGCAAAGGCTCAGATGTCTATCCTTCCTGAAGTGACTATAACTTACTTAACTCATATCAACCACAGCAGCTAGTGGCCAAGATACAATAAACTTGATGTCTTGATTTACACAATCAGCAATAGGCTTAGTCAACCCAAATTTGATCAGGTCTTTTCAAAAACCCGCTCTGATACCATGTTAACGTTTTAGGATCAGATTTAATAGAAAGCAGAAAACCCTCCTCATGAGGGAGAAAAACCCAGCCAATAATATCTCTTATATTATTGAATCTCAAAAGAAACTCCTTTACAATGAGGCTGATATGAGAGCCAGAATACAGCATTACAAACTAATACAGACTGTCAAAAGTTATCCCTGCCTTTTACTCAGCTCACCATCTGCTCTTTTTTTCATACTCTTGCTCTTGAAAAATTCGAACTTCATCACCATGAACTGAATACCGAATGAATGTAAATACAAAGTGACTTTCTAAACATAGCATGTCAGTTACATGCAAGTTAGATACCTCTGCATGTCAGAAGGCGACTGTAGGACAGTTACAAGATGACGCACAAGAGGAATCACGCAACTAAATTTAGGAGGCATTACAAAAAGAATCCACTGCATGTCAGTTACAGATTGCATGCAGACTTTGAATAAGACAGTTTGAAGGTCGGCCCAGCTTCAAAATAGCAAATACAAAGACAGCTAGAAGATTATGATTGACGCTGTCATAAACATTAACAATATTGGTGGCAAGCCGACCAATATAGAAATGTAAATACTTAGGCGGCAAGCCAACCTCTTCTAGTTTTTAGCGGGCTACAGGAAAGTGAATGAATGTAAATGCTTAGACGACAAGCTAGCCTCTTCCACTTTTCAGCAGGTAACAAAAGAAAGCAACTAGGTGGCAAGTCAATCTTTACAAAAATTAAGAGCTGATTAGTACTACTGAAAACAACTTTACAATATAGTCTTTTACAATAAATCAAGAGATAACTTAGCAATATGAAGACCCAAATGTTAGGCAAACATCTCCATGATAGATACAAAGATAAGCATCAAGGAAACAAGGCGAAATACTGAAAATACCAAGTTTGATATAAAATGACAGCGTTCTGTTTTTCTAATCAACAAGCTTGGAAATCACCAATATGCTCGTATCTCCCTCTAAACACCTCCGAATGAACTCAAATTGGAGGCAAATGATGCCTAGAAGCTAGGCTTCCCAATCCAAGCAGCAAAACACCTTCAAATAGCTCCGTTTATTTTTGCAAGTTTCCCAATGCACTCATAGAAGTGGTATGGCCTGCTTGAAAAGGGTGACCTTGTCTTAAAAATCCAAATCTGCACCAAAAATCACTAAAACTTGAGCAATAGGGCGCCCAAGAATGAGGAATGCATAGGTTCAATACCAGAACAAATTCTCATCTCCTCAAATCAGTGCAAGTTAGAATGTACTTCAACCATAACTAAACCGACAACTTGTAATTGAAGAAAACACACTAAGAAACAACTAACTAGAAGCAAACTCACTATCACACCCCAAAATCAGGAAACATCAAATGAAGCCATCACCTTTGAAGCTCAATGTGCAACCTCTGAGTGAAGAAGCAGTCACTGATCAGCTAGGAGTTGTCTTTCAAACTCTAAATTGATAAAAAAAACTAGAAGGCATCTCAACCTCAAAGCACGAGTCTGAATAAAATTCAGCAGCACTTTGTTATGAAAAGATAATAGATACCAAATGAAGAGGCAAAGCATTGTATATATAGATTTCCAAACCCAGAAGTTTGAAACTCCTGTTCTCTCCAAAAAGGGATGCCGCATTTCGAGTAATATTTTATTTAATAAAAATTGCTTTACTCCTTCAACCTATGTTTCCAACTTCACCTGCAACAATAAACTTTATAAAAATGCAAATAGTACTCCATTTTGAATGACCACATGAAAGACCACCTTTTAAGAACAACTTAAGTAAATGAGCCTAGGTGACCAAAAAGCGCATTAGAAATATTAAATAATATAACTTAAGTTTTCAACTTTCCAATTCTGACTCCAAGAAAGCGGGAGACACCTCTGCATATATTGCCCTACCAGAAATTGAAACTAAATGCTGCATTGCTGCCAAATTGCAATGCCAAAAATAGCACTTACTAAAAATAACATACTGCTAAAAGTAGTAAGTGACTCCAAACTTTGTTTGAGCACAAACCGGGCAGCCATCGTAACTTACTAAAAATATCCTCTAATTGACATATATGTTGCACCCCTCTGAAGCTCTCTAAAATCCCAAAAAGACCCATAAGACAAACTACCAAACTCTTGCATGCAACCCCTGAAAACTACGAAGGAAACCTTGAAACCCTAATTCGGCCTTCGACTAGCCTATGGGCCTCTAGAAATAGGCTAATGGTCACTCAAAAGCATAGGGCTAAAAATGTGGACATTACTGTTCGCCTTTCCCAAAGATTGCTTGTCCTCAAGCAATGCCATCACAACTGTAGAAATATTAGACTGATCCACGCAAAACCAAGTAGGATCCCAGGGTCATATATCCATCTCAAGAAGGACCCACCATGCCAATCCTGCACCACTCTGATCACATCAGTGAAACCATCGTGCCAAATTTGCACTATCCTCCCCTATAACCCCAAAATGTTACCATCCATGAGACTCAAGTTGAAAAACTTGGGAGGCTTGAAATCAATACCTTGCAGCATATCTTGCCCAAACGACTTTGAGAAGTTTATATCTATAATGCTACTTCCTTCACAATCTTGGGCAATAGGAATGATAGTCTGCTCAACTCAAAACTGTACTCCTCAGCATATCTCCACATGGTGTCTAGCGAAGCCATGACTCCATATGTGAGTCCCTCAAATCTTCTCGCTAAAAGGAAAGCCATCCTTTGCAAGAGATCAACAAATTTATCATCATAATACCTCACACAACCACTAAGACTTTTGAAAACTCTATCTGTTCCAACTCCAAGAGTCTCAGAATGATAAACCATAACAAGTGGAGGTTCGCTGCCCCAATCATAAGTACAAGCGAATGTATAAGAATAGCCATTGGTTAGAGCTTGAACGCTATCCAAACATGGGTTTTGATTGCCCCAATTCGACATTCTTCTCATTTGAGACCATAAATCAGTCCTACTAGGAGATTGTAAAGTCTGAAAACGAGTACACCAGCTGCCCACCAAGTCTAAAATGGTTGACTTGATATCTGATTTTAGGAAAATCAGCACCCAAGATGCATTCATAATCAAGCAACCTTGGAAGTTTACCAATCACCAAGTGTGACACGTCCTCATGGTTAGAATTCAAATCATCTAAAAGTGGAAAACCACACTCTGTCTCATGCTAGGAAACTTCATCAGATGCTTCATCCTCCATTGCAAAGAGTGGATTATCATAAATTGACTTAGCACCCACTTCATAGTGAGGATTGTCAAGAATTTGGAAGTCATCTCTCTCCTCTTGCTCAACTCCATCTCGCTGATCCAAATCTGCACATGCAACTTCTGATTTTCTTGTGAAGCTTTCTAGAACAAACTCCTCACAAAGATTATCAAGCGCACCAATTACTTGCTTGATTTCTTTAGGTCTTTGTTCATTCTCTTGCTCCCTAAAAATTTTGAAATCAGCAAGCTGATCTTTTGCCTACTTAAGTGCCATTTGGGTATCTTCTTACGTATCCTTTGTTGATTCGAGCTCAAGAGTAAGCTCATCAATCTTTCTCTCCTTTCCTTGGAAGGCACCAATAGTCTTCTTTGCAATTTCAAAGGCATAATCTCGATCTCTAATCAAGTGAAAATATTCAGATTTTATGATCTCCAAAGAGTCTTTGATAATTTGCAGCCTAGGGAGAGTGACTACATCCATAACTCCTTTTTGTCTCTCATCCACTTGAGCCTTCCGATAGAGTTCTTCAATGAAACTACGTGTGCGGTCAAATCTAGATAGAGCTTGCACTTTATTTTCAACTGATACCATGAATTGACCTTCCCACTCATAAGTAAGCAAAGATGGTGAACTGCTGATAGGCTGCAAGTAGAAATCAGAACTTTCATTCTTGTCAACAGTGACCCCTTGGCTGTCCCAAGACTTTTGTCCCTCATCACCTGTTTGATGACACTGCTCAACATCAGGATGAGAATCAAACTCAACAAATTCTCTAAACCTTTGCTTATAATCAGTTCCATGCATTATTAAATCGGATTTATGTTCAAGAACACCTTTAAATTCTTCATTATCAGGAGCCCTATGGTCTTCTAACTCTACTTCCTCCTCACTGTCACTTTGATCAAGGGTTGAGGCAGCCCCCAACTCAATCAAAGAGTCAATACTGATCACTGTTCTTAAAATTTCAGTAGCAGCAAACCCATCCTTAGTGGCTACAACCGTCTCAGAGAGGTCATTATGAAGCCTTTCCTTACAAGCTTCTTCGTTAAAGACATCGTTTTCTCCAATGGTAACCTCATAGCTTACATTGTTTTCTGAATTTTGAACATCATCCGGGTCAAAGGGAAATTCATCCCAAACGAGTTCCTTGTCATACTTGGGTGCCATCACACTCAGATCCCAAGTGCTAAAGGGTTAATTGTTCTGATCAAAAGAAAAGTGCTCACGGATCTTCTCTTGGGGTGTTGTCTCTTTGAAGAAGTCACTTCTCAACTCACTAATACTGATATCATCATAAGTATCTCTCTCCAAAGGCTTAGTCGGGTAATCAAATCCAAATCCACTCATGTCATCATCATTGTAATGGGGTAAAGAATCATCAATGTTGGCTGTTTAGAAAACTCTATCCTTTTTGCCTTCAATGAGCCCTTCATCTGTAGATATATTACTAATCTCATCATTAGTAGTCACATGCATACCTAAGAGGTCTTCTTGGTTACTTATCATAAATTCTTCATGTGAAATCTCCTGAGAATCTGGGTCAGCAACAAGAGGAGAATTATCCATCACCAAATCTTCAACATGATTAAGTATGAACACATTTGAATCGTCACAAACATCATCAGAATGATAATAGTCATAAGCTGATTCAATGACACCACAAAAATTACCCTCAACATGCTCTTCATTAGCGAACTCACCATACACAATGGTTCTACTAAAATCTTTTGCTAGTCATTAGTCTTTAAACCATCATTGGATGAATCCAAATTAGGATTCAAAACTGCTGTTCTATTCTTTTTTCCAAACCAATCTTCATCATTACCAATCACATGCAAGTCTAAGGGATTGTTTAGGGGCTCTACCACACACTCCTCATAAGTCAAGGTATCTTCTCCAAACTCACAGTCATTTTGATGTGACATGTGCACCTTGCTTGTTGATTGATTTTTCTCTCCCACGTGCATACTTGTGGGCTGCAAACCACAAACAGGAACTTCTTCACGGTCATTTTGATGTGACATGTGCACCTTGCTTGTTGACTGATTTTTCTCTCCCATGTGCTTACTTATGGGCTGCAAACCACAAACAGGAACTTCTTCTATCTTTGGCCCTTTTTCAACAAGAAGTTTTGATTCTTCTTTCATTGTTCTTTTGATATGCTTGACCACACCCAATTTTCCAGGTTTCATTATCACAACACAATTCAAGAAGGAATTTAAAGAAACCGTGCTCTTAAACTCATCTGTCATGCCTTGATACTCTTCAAGTATTTGTGAAGCCTCTTGCTCATACTATCTCTTGGTTTGTTTTGCAACTCTATTGAAATCCATTGTGATAACTTTGAATTTGACTATTCTCCCAATAGGCTAGTAGGAACTTTGGCTCTAATACCACTGTAATATCCCCCTTAGTTTTTTCCCAATTTTTAACACACAACACTTCACCTGTTAACGTTAGCCTAAGAAAGATGACAATTTGAAAGCAGCCCTTCACCTTTTGATCACCTAGATCCCGGAGAGGGCAAGGTGAGAGCTTATGGTGTAAAAGGATCTGTTAGCAATAACTGAAATGCTGGAATTACAAATGATATTGGCGAGAAGCGGACCAATATAGAAAATGTAAATACTTAGGCGGCAAGCTATCCTCTTCTAGTTTTCAGTGGGCTATAGGAAAGTAAATGAATGTAAATGCTTAGGCAGCAAGCTAGCCTCTTCCACTTTTTAGTGGGTAACAAAAGAAAGCAACTAGGCGGCAAGCCAACCTCTTCCAGTTTTTAGTGGGAATGAAAGCACAAGTATAAAAATTAAGAGCTAATTAGTACCACTGTAAACAACGTTACAATATGGAGTCTTTTACACTATACTAGGTTGTCGGTTCTGGTACAGGTTCAGATGCGGGTACGCCGGTACAACAATTTTTTTTTCTCGAGCTCAGGTACCGAAGTATACATATATATATAATTTATAAATTATAAACATAATGTCATAAGCAGGTTCAAAATTATAAATTTAATTATAAGAACAATGATATTCGCCAGACATAAATGATAAACTATTAAACATGGGGCATTTATTTAGGAGAGATAGTCTCTTAAATAGGGCATTTATGGTTTTCATTCCCATATAAATCTTCTCAATCAGCTTAAGGACTATACAAAATGATTCTGACATTAATCTACAGGCTCTGCTTCCACAATAGGGTATTGGAAAATTGAATAAGATGATATAATCCTGTATGTTATTCAAATGTGTGCATGTTATCTGCGATTGAAGAGCTCTTGAAATCCAATAGTGTAACCCTTGTCTATTGACAATGTAACTGATTCCATTTATTCCTTATATTCTTATAATGGTCTAAAGTTTCACACAATCACTTTACAAGTAGCTTACTAGACTCACATGATATCTCACAATAAGCATAGTCTTCTTATATATTGATGCTCTTATGATGCAGTTTGTAATGGTATACAGAGCATAATAATCTCAATGTTCTTCAACAATAACATAATCTCCAAACTACCCTTGTAAGTTTTAACAGATAAAAAATCAGTTATAGAAAAAGGTCGATGGTGTAAACCCCATTTATTGTGGGTTCGGCTAGAGTTCCTTCTTGGGTCCCCGGGTTCTCTGTGGGTCCTTCTGTGAAGGACCCACAAAGAAGTCAAAGGCCTAGGGAGGAAACCTAGCTGAACCCACTTAGAACCAGAACCGTATTTTGCCGGGTAGGGGGTGGGTAAATAGAAGGACCGGGTAAGTTAGACAATATATCAAGAGATAACTTAGCAATATGAAGACCCAAATGTTAGGAAAACATCTCCATGATAGATACAAAGATAAGCATCAAGAAAATAAAGCGAAATACTGAAAATACTAGGCCTGATATAAAATGGCACCATTCTGATTTTCTGATCAGCAAGCTTGGAAATCACCAATATGCTCGTATCTCCCTCAAAACATGTCCGAATGAACTCAAACTGGAGGCAAATGATGCCTAGAAGCTAGGCGTCCTAATCCAAGCAGCCAAACACCTCCAAATAGCTTAGTTTATTTCTGCACACTTCCCAATGCACTCACATAAATGGTATGGCTTCCTTGAAAAGGGCAAACTTGTCCTAAAAATCCAAATCTTCACGAAAAATCGCCAAAACTTGAGCAATAGGGCACCCAAGTATGAGGAATGCATAGGTTCAATACCTAAAACTAACTCTTGTTTCCTCAGATCAATGCAAGTCAAAACGTACTTCAGCCATACCCAAACCAGCAACTTGCAACTGAAGAAAACACACCAAAAGGAACCAACTGGAAGCAAACTCACTATCACACACCAAAATCAGAAAATATCAAATGAAGCCATCACTTTTGAAGCTCAATCTGCAACCTCTGAGTGAAGAAGCGGTCACTAATCAGCTAGGAGTTGTCTTTCAAACTCAAAACTGATGAAGAAAACTATGAGGCATTTCATCCTCGAAGCAAGAGTCTGAATAAAATTCAGCAACACTTTTATTATGAAAAGATAATAGATACCAAATGAAGAGGCAAATCACTGTATATATAGATTTCCAAACCCAGAAGTTTGAAACCCCTTTTCCCTCCAATAAGGGACGCCACATTTGGAGTAATATTATATTTAATAGAAATCACTTTACTCCTTCAACCTAGGCATCCAACTTCACTTGCAACAATAAACTTTATAAAACTGCAAATATTACTCCATTTTGAATGACCACATGAAAGACCACCTTTTAAGAACAAGTTAAGTAAATTAGCTTAGGCGTGGGGACCAAAAAGTGCATTGGAAATATTAAATAATATAACTTAAGTTTTCAACTTTCCAATTCTGACTCCAAGAAAGCTGGAGACATCTCTACATATATTGCCCTGCTAGAAATAGAAACTGAATGTTGCACTGCTGCCAAAGTGTATTGCCAAAAATAGCACTTACTAAAAATAGTGTACTGCTAAAAGTAGTAAGTGACTCCAAACTCCGTTTGAGCACAAACCAGACCACCATCGTAACTTATTAAACATAGTAAGTCCAAAAATATCCTTTGATTGAAATGCATGTCGCACCCCTCTGAAGCTCTCTGAAAACCCAAAAAGACCCATAAGACAAACTGCCAAACTCTCTCATGCAACCCTTGAAAACTCCGAAGGAAACCTCCTAGAAAATAGGAAACCCTAATCCTGCCTCCTTCTAGCCCACGAGCCTTCAGAAATGGGCTAACAGTCACTAGAATGCGTAGGGCTAAAAATAGGGACATTACATTGAGGGTCTTTAAACCCCTTGCCCACATGCCAAGTCATGGGGTAGGCACATATTACCATTTTCTACACTGCTACTAGGCATTCCTCGGCCTTGTACGTTAGAAATTGTTCCAAGGGACTACCTTGCTTACTTTTTAAGTATTGTCTGTCCAAGCCCCATTGACCTTGACTATTTTGTGATGGATATTTTTGGGTTTTGATTTTGCAGTGGTCCCTGATGAGTGTCATTGGCTCTTTTGGCCCAAGCCTTCATTCACACATGTAACAACATGGTTTTGCATCTTTGGTCATATGTTTTGGTCATCCTCGTTCCATGCTTCATTGCTTCATTTAGGGGTGCTCACTTGACTTCGTTTTCTAAATTTAGATGTTGTGGTTTGGTTGTTTTAATCATTTTCCTTCTACCCATCTTGCTTTGTATGTTCACTTTTACTCCCTTTTGTGTGTTTAGTTACTTTCATAAATTAAGTATTTCTTACCTGAGTTCTCTGCACAAACTGGTTATATGTTGTGAGTCCCATTAGCCTACTTCGGTCATTTGTGTACATTGATATGATTTCTTTCTTTTTCTTATGTATTTCTCTCTTTGAGATCAGATTGGAAAACCATGTGCTCAGGCATATAATTCTATAATTTTGATATATCATTTTGCAAATTATTCTGTTTTATAGTTAGATAGATTTCTATAGAAAACATTTTTTTTCACATGTTGCTTGGATAGTAGTAATTTAATTTCAGCTCTGTAGAAATAATGAAGCTTTAAGAGTTTTCTAAATTAATCACCCTACAACCTTCTGTCATAGCATTTTATCATTAAAAAATGTAGTAAAATGCATAGGCTGCCATTGCTTCAAAAAGTAGGCAGAATATGTACATTTTAAACTCAATTATGGTGATAGCATATATAAAAATAATGATTTGGTATGCTTTAATCTCCTTTGGATTCTTCCGTTGTCCAAAGATGTATCTTGGCTGAAGTTTGATATTTTACTATTAGTATGAATGTTTGTGTGATTTTCAGCTGGAGGACATTTACGCAAGTCTGTACCTGGTTAAGTGTGATATTACACTTTCTAGAGCAAAGCATTGCCTAGGTGAAAAGCAGAGTAAAACAACAAAATTCTCCAGTGGCATATGTTTGTTCCTTGTTTTGATAATTGTCATATGGGCACCAATGTTGGTATGTATGCAATTCCCTGTTTTCCTTTTTTTCCCCTTGGAGTTGCTAATAGAATATAAGATCTTTGATAAAAAAATTATCTGTTGGTCACAGAAGTAAATTTAGCAAAATTTCTTATCATGAGGAATAAATCTGGGATGTATGAGCAGTTAAACATTTGAATACATTGCTTCTGACGGCTTCCCAACAACTAATATAGACTGATTATATTATGAAGATCTTAAAATATATATTTATTTTTAAGGGTGAAGTACTTTGAATCGTGGACATGAAATTTTAATGACACATTCACAATGTTCAATAATGACTAAAGTGTGTGAAGTTGGACAGATCATTTAAGTGTCCTGACCTTTCAAAAAAATTATACAATTTTGAAAATATGGATATGCCATACTGGTAATATTTTCTGTCTAAAAGGTACAACGTTAATTATAGTTATTGTGAAAAGGTGGTAGAGTTGCACAGTAGTTACGAAAACTACAATACCACACCTCGTCTGCAAAGATTGGCTTTCATGATAGTGAGAGGAACAAATTCCTCAAGTACAACAGCAGCCTGTGTCCATACACACCCCAAGAATTTTTCTGGAGATCAAATATTCTGGATATGCTCACAGGTAAATAGTCAGAATTTAGGAAAATCTCAAAGAATAAGTTCTCAATAAATTAATCTAAAATGCTATGGCATGAGAAAGCTAAACTTGGCACCAAGTCTGAAAGCAAGGACAAAAGCTTAGGTCCTTATTGTTAGTCCAAGCATTGATGACAATGCAAAACAAAGCACCCGCTTATAAGAAGTCTTAGAAAAGGTTTTCCAATGGTGCAGCCTCCATAAGATTGACATACACTCAATTAGAAAATTTGGTGTTATAGAAACATTGATGGGGTGGTAGTGGAATCTATTTGAAGACAAAAGCACTAGTGCTATTCTTTAACTAAGTTACTCCAATATTCCAAGGGGAGGCTCTCCTTTATTTTCTATTTACTAATATAATAATGAAACAAAGAAGTTATACAGAAATTACAATTCACAAGTTAGTTGGGACCAACCATTTGAATTGTAGTAATTTACAATAAAATAAATAAACTAAATTGAAACATATATCATACATTGGCCTTCCTTGTTTTGAGGTTCAAACCATAGTTGTTCAGTCCTTCCACAGAAAGATTCTAAAGAATTGAACTTGGCCCTTCACCTGGTTTAACATAATCATTCATTATTTAATTTTCATGGCTGTCCTAAAAAATATTGGTTCATCCCATACAACAATATCAAATGTTAAATGCCTAAACTAATAAAATGCCAATTAGGCCGTCTCTAGCAAGGACAAAGCCATTGAAAACCAAATCTATGTATGTCATCTGTAATGTCCCTGATTTCCGACTCGCCATCATAAAATTTAATTTAATTAATTAAATATTATTTTGTCCTAAAATCATATTTGGGGCATTTATATTTAATTAACTAATTATTTATTAAAGTGACTTATTTAAAAGAATGGAGCAAATATTAAAAAGGTTACTTTGGTGGTGAAAAATATTTAATGTTAAAATATTATAAGTCACTTTTATGAGGGAAAAAGTGAATTTTATATTAAAATTATGGAGAGTTCTTGGGAGGATTATAAAAGAGGGCTGATGGGTCTCATTTGGGAGATTAGATTGAATATTGTTATTTCTCTAGAGATTTGTGCCCGTGGCCAAAGTTTTCATCAAAGGGACGAAAAACCCGGAAGGTAAACTATTAATAAATATCAAATATTCTAAGTTCACCACAGAAACTATATTTATTATTAGGGGATCTCAATTAAAAAAAAAAGTATTGCAGCTTTTCTATTTGAAGTCGTAGGTTGTAGAAAGGAGCTATCATTTGGTTTTTATTGGAGAAGACTTATGTCATAAGGACTCTGTTGGAAATGTTGTCATTGATGTCAAAGGCATTGGACAAGATTGTTGAACGGATTTGTCATTGATGTCGAATTAAGAATGAAATATATACAAGCAAATAGATCTACTTGTGGAAGAATGAAAATATGTTTTGTACAAGAGTATCAATCATGGTTGAAGACTTAGGACAATATTGATGACTATTTAATTGATGTTTTGTCCAGGAAGGCATCGCAACTATACAAGTATAAGTTCTAAACGTGGTGATTATATCGTGACTTCCTGGCATGGATTAGTCAGTGATCAACAAAGACCTTCATTGACTCACAATAAAGAAACTCACATAACATATCGGGGTCGTTTAATTGGAAGAGCCGATATCATTTAAAGTGAAGTGATTTTGCCTAAGTCTGAATGGTTTGGTTCGCCTCTAGCAGAGTTACTAATATTATCGGGCTCCTTTCCAGCGCACCAACTCATAGATGGCGGAATTGTTGAAGAAGACATCGTTGATTATGCCACACAATGGTGAGTAAGTTCTCTGGTTGACGTGGAGTCTATATTCAGAGCAACCGCTATGGCTTCATATCTGTGATATTGGCGGCTTCTGAGAAATACATAGTTGAGCTGTTCTCAGATTAATATTCAGGTGGCTTCTGAGAGATACATAGACGGGCTGGTCAAGTTTTGATCTTCGAATCATCATTTGATGCGATTTAAGACGTCTCCATGTTGACAAGATTATCAATTGATTAAAAGATGCGAATTAAGATAAAGAACAAATTGTTCTTTATAAAATCTAATTTCTTCAAAAGAAGCGCTCAGTTTTGTTAATGAAAAGGCAGCAAAGGTTTATAAAAAATCTGAAGAGGTGCGATTTATTTCTTTTGATACAAATCAATCAAAAGCTTTGAGTAATACAAACTTCAGAAATGGTGACCACATAATGACTAAACTAAGGAGTGTGTCTCATACGATTAACAATAAGACAAGATGTGATGAATGCAGCAATCAAAAAGGAGGAGATATCGATTGTATTTTGAAGTGTTAAGAATATTAAAGGAAAGTGCAGTGATTAATGGAACAGCAACTTAATTAAAAGAATAACGAATTGTTTTGAAAGGATGGTGTCTCTTAAATGAAAGATTGCATTCTTTCATCAAGATATGAAGATATATATCTGGAATGTGTGAATAGGAGAGTGGTGTGTGCTGTGTGAAATAAAAGCTATATCATTCGAACCCCAGCAAGTGAATCGAATGAAGATTTTTCAGAATATAGAAAGGTTGTAGAGAGTGTTGGAATGTGGATTTGATTGAACATTAATTGTGAAAGAGAGAGGAAGTAATCAAAATCAAGGTTGCACGAAACTGTATATCATCTAATGTACAAATTAAGAAGTGTGTGGTAAGTGTGTGGAGATTAGATGATCTATCCTATAAACGCTAACACAAATATATGAAACATATATATATATATATATATATATATATATATATATAGGCAGATTATCAAGAGGAATAAGTGCAGTTTAAAAAGCATATTGGAGAGGAAACCTGTGAGAAGAATTTGTGTAAAGTTTGGATTAAATTTATGAGAAGATTGTGAATGATTATGATCAGCTTTGTAAAAAGAGATTGTGCACCATTTGGATCAGATTTGTGAAGGAGAACCATAGCAGATTTGGTGCAAGTTGAAGAGGCATAATTGGGCAGCATTGTATAAAGAATTGAACAAGAAGATATATGAAGATTTTTGGAGATCATTCAAGGAAGATAGATCACGTGGAAGAGTAGTATTGAAGAGGAGATCTTAATTGTCCATCATCCGTTGAAGAAGCAATATTAAAGGTGGAACATTATTCCTGATATCATTATCTTTGCTAAGTTGGTGCTTGGCAAGTGGGGGTTGGTGCCTACGGACATTAGGGGTTGGCGCTCCTTGTAGGTTGGTGCCTACTAAACTACATAATTGGTGTTTCAAGTAGGTTGGTGATTACATTCATTGTAAAAGCTTATATAATTCATTAAGTAGATTATTTGTACCGTGGTTTTATCCCATAAGGGTTTCCATCTAAAATCTTGGTGTCAACTTGTTCATATTGTGATATTCTTGCATAGTTGATTTTGTGTTAGAGTTTGAAGTTGATAAAAGTTTGTTGATATACTAATTCAACCCCCTGCCACCTCCCCCTCCCTCTCCCCCTCTTAGTATATCTTTGTGCTCTTCAGACTCTTTATGCAGCGACCAGCATTTTGGAGTTGAAAAGTTATTAACAAAGACATCACAGCTTTTGGAAAAAAGTAAATTTGGAGAGTTCTAGAGAAAATAGAATTTCTTGATTACCCAGCCGCCACATTTTGCTTATTTCAATATAATAAGAATGAAGGCAAAAGAGTATCTCAAAAATGTGGCCGCTAATGTGTAGATGGAATGCATAAAGGTAAAATTTAGAGAGTCCTAGTGCCTTTTGGAGTCTATAAATCTGCCACCTAGCTGATTTTATCGCAGCTCTACTTTGGAAGTTGTTTAAAAAGGTGAATGAAAAGGATGCTTACTCATAGGGATGTATTCCAATGTACTCCGAGAGTAAACGAGAATAACTTACATAACATAACTTACGTACTAGAAGATAATGCACAAAATCATCACACTTGTCTTTATTGATAGAATGTATGCCAGTACAATCATAACATGAATAATCATAGCAACAGTAACATTTGACTACATGACTCCGAATGCATATAGTATGTCGGTGGTGGTTGAAGGACCAACCGTCGTGTCCCTTCATTACACTAATTATTTCGTCAGGAACCTAATTACCGAGACAAATAACATGACAAGTACATAGAAAATATTAACATTAACTAAAGTCTTATTTACTTATGACTCACGACTAACCAAGTACACTCTCGGTTGACTACATCATCCCCCCCACAAAGTAGTCATCTTCCAGATGACTAAAAACCAAAAACAGGCTAGCCAAGTCTTTGCTTTTTTGATTAGCTGACTCTCCCTCTGCACTGCCATACATTGTGCATCCTCCAACTGTGTGTCCCTCTCCGCCAATTGCCTATCCCTCTTGCTTAGGACTGTGTCTCTCTCGGCCAACATCCAATCCTTCTCTGCCAATTGCCCCTCGAGAGAGGCAACTCTCGTTTGCTCGACAACCATCACCAAAGCCAGCTGAGCCAACACTCTGCCCCTCTTAGCTAGCACTCGATCCTTCTCCGCCAACTCTCGCCTGGTAGTCTCGTGTAATGTCCCCTTCTCATCAGTGATCAGCATTGGCATTCTTCAGTCTATTCCGGAACCCGTAGACTGGAATGAGGTGGAAATTAGGGTTTCATGGGCTTGGCTTTTGTAGCATTTCATTTTATTTACTATTTTTAGTAAATGATGGTTGTGGCAGTATGCAGTTGGTTGTCTTCAGTCTTCTCTTCAGTGAGCATATTATTGGTTGTTTCAATATCTTCCTCTCAAGCTTAATTTGTTGAAATCTTCTAAGTATTGGCATAAGTGTTATATTTTTCAATTGACCCCTTGGCCTAAGGATACAACTTGCAAGTTGTTTTAAAAAGGGGACTTGAAGGGTACGCCTTGTCATAAGGTGATAATAATATTTTATATTTTTGAATTTATGCTTGGAGGAAAGTGGACGCCACTTTATGAGGAATATATTTTATGAAATTTGAAAATAAGGAGAATTCAAATGGTTGTCTTTTGGCGTGCCAATTGAGGAAGTTGAAGAGTTTCTCATTTCTTATAAAATGAAGACATGACTCCAGCATTTGATATCTATCAACTACCTTATTGTTATGCTGTCAAAATGACTATGGACATTTTGTTATTGCTTCGAGGATGCTACCTCCTAGCCCCTTCCCAATTTCGTGTTTGAAATATAACACCTAATTGGAATATTGCTGCTTCTCACATCAGACTAGCAGATTGAGCAATAAAGATTGAGAAATTTGGTGAATTCTACAGTTTTGAAGTTCCTGGTTTTGCTACAGCTGAAGCTGTTTTCTGTTCGTATCTTGCTGAGTGATTTTTATTTGGTTCTGGGTGTTTGAGCAATCTACTTGTTGACTGGAGGCGCCAACTTCCACCAAAAATCAGATTTTATTTTGAAGTATTCAATTTTATATTGCAAAGTCGATTTTCCTCAAGGGCCGTACCATTTAATGCTGTCTTGGGATTCGTGCCAAAAAAAGTAGAGACTTTGTTTGCTGTTTCTGGATTCTATCTTGGGCGCCAGACTTGTAAGGTGCTTTTGCAATTCGTTTCACGCCATTCGGAGAAGAAATAAGTGAGTTATGAATGTTTTTCTGTTTTCCAGTTTGCTGTTGTAAATTTCCAGAACTCAGGAATTTGCATCAGATTTATCAGTTTCCAGTTTAATCTCCATTTCAGTCATTGGAAAGCAAAGAACACTGTTATAAATTCATTCTTATATCTACATTTCACTTCTCTATCATTGTAACTCATTTAATTGCAGTCTTGTTGAAATTGTAAGGTTCTGATTAGTAGTACTAATCTAACCATTTGTATTGCTGCAACTATTTGATTTGTATCTCATTAAAGTCCCCTGGATGGTTTACCGCCAGTGTGGTTAAATTGTTTGTAAATCTTGTACCCACTTAAGTGGTGAATCCCCACAGTTCTGTGGATGCCCGCCGCAGCGGATGAATTGCTTTAATTTGTAATCTTTTCCCCCCACTGTTTGGTGGTAGCGTGGAATTGTTTTCTCATGGCTGGTTATCCGCCTAATAGTTCTTAATTTCAATTTCTAGACTCCGTCATATGTTAGCACCTCGCCCTCAGTGGGATCTTGAGTGCACATTCTTGACGTTGAGTAGTTCTTCTATTCCAATTCAGTTTCTTCAGTTCAAGCTTCAGCATCTTCCATTCAAGTTCAGATTTTAATTTGAGGCTAACGCTAATCATATCATCTACTGCTGGTTATTTTGTGTTTTCCTTCGAAAAAATTGGTTAGCATATTTCAGTGGTATCAGAGCAGAAGACCCTGCCATCCTGTGGCTGATTGCAGTAGTGAACTGATGAGTGACAGAGACACAAGGCCATACACTAGAAGTCAGGCCAGAAATCAGCATCAGTTTCCGCCCGTTCCAGAGGCAGATACCTTCTCAGAAGTTCTAAGAGACCTTGGTAAAACAGTGGAAGGTTCAGATAATTCAGTGGAAGTGGTTGATCACACAACTGTCATAATGTCAGATTCAGTAAGAAAAGATAATGAAGAAAGGGATAGAGTGGAGAAGAAGTTTGACGGGATGATAGATATGATGTCCCGTTTGTTATCCAAGTTGGATCAGCAAGCAGCTCAGAGTATTATTCAGCCCCAAAATAACTCAGCTGGAGAAAATAGTGGAGTGAATGGAAATAATAACAGTGGCAGTCCTGAGGTGAATACTAGGGACAGAATTGTAGGTCAGCATACTACAATTCATAGTGGGTCATCCTCTAGACCCCTCTTTCCTGTTTTCACACCAAGGGAAGAGCAACAACCAGTTGAGGCTACTCCAAACTTTGCTGATGATGCTCGTCAAGCCTATATGGAGTATGTGTCCTTACCTCTTGACATGAGAGGAGCATGGACCTTTGATCAATTCATGAATCAAAGGAGTCGGAGAAATGGTGGTAGGAATGATCAACGTCCTCCTGCAGGCCCTAGAAATGATTTTTACCAAGCATTGGGAAAGATCACTATGGAACATTTTGATGGTGGTAACAAGTGTACAGCCAGGTCATGGGTGCAAAAGTTAGATAACTACCTCTCCCTTAGACCTATGCCGGAAGAAGATGCTATCAAATTTGCTACCTTGCACTTAGATGGCATAGCTCATGAATGGTGGACTCACGGTTTGGTCACTCTTGGCCACAACCTTATTCGCACTTATGGAGAATTTACAAATAAATTGATTGAGAGATTTGACACCAAAGATCCGGAATTGAAGTTTAGAGAATTGGCACAGTTAAAACAGCAAGGATCTTTAGAGAGTTATGTGGCTGATTTTCAGAGGTTGTCAGTAATGGTGCCCAACATTACTGAAAGAAGACTTGTAGTCCTTTTTGCTGAAGGTTTAATGGAGCCATTGAAGGGTTGGGTCAAAGCATTTGATCCTCCAACATTGGATGAAGCTATCAAGAAAGCTAGGAGCATGGAATTGGCAGCCCCAAGACCTAAGTTTCACTCAAAAACATTCAGCCATAAGAAGGATAAAAGGCCATCTTCAAATCTGCCCAAGAAGTTTCCACCAAGGCTGTCCGAAGAGCTCAAAGAACAGCTTAGAAAGGATGGAGTTTGCTTCACTTGTCGTGAGCCTTGGGTGAAAGGCCACCGTTGCTATGGAAGAGGCAAAGTAGTTCAAATGGAGGGCTATTCTGATTATGGATCAGAATCTGATTCGTCTGATCAGCAATACGAATCAGCAAGTAGTGAAGGTGAAGAAGTTCAAGAAGATAAGTCCGAAGAGGTTGGAGATAGTAGTGCTTTTGCACAACTATCCAGTTTTCAAAAGAATGAATCTTTTAGGGTTCATGGAGTGGTAAATTCACAAAGGATAGTTGCCCTAATTGATACTGGAGCAACTCACAATTTTATTGATGAAGGGCTAGTTGCTAGAAAAGGTTTAAAGACTGAAAATTTTGATGGTTTCAAAGTAATGGTTGCGGATGGTTTCACTATGTCTTGCACAAGGAGAATCCCTAATCTATCTTTGCAATTAGGGAATCATGAAATTAAGGATGATTTTTATGTGGTGGGTATAGGAGACACTGATGTTGTGTTGGGCATACAATGGCTGCGATCTCTTGGTGAGATCACATTGAATTTGCAAACCATGGAGCTGAAATTTCAGTCTAATGGAAGGAAGGTTGTTTTAAGAGGGATGTCAAATGGAGGCCCTCGAATTGTTTCGTTGAAAAGGATGGAAAGGCTGATCCGCCATGATCAAGTTGAATGGGCTGCTGAATGTATGGTTTTACCAGCTGATCCGGTTGAGGAAAAAAGGCAATATCATCCTGATATTCAAGCCTTACTTTCAAAGAAAAGTAAAGTCTTTGGAAGCTTACCTCCTGGAAGACCTCCTGAAAGAGGTTCTGAACATGTGATTGAATTAGAAGAAGGAGCAAAACCAGTCATTACTACACCTTACCGCTATCCAAAGAGGCAGAAAGATGAAATTGAAAAGGCCATCAAGGAGCTGTTGGAAAGTGGTTTTATTAGACCAAGCAAGAGTCCATTTGCCTCAGCAGTAGTGCTGGTCAAAAAGAAAGATGGTACAATGCGTATGTGTGTTGACTATCGCGCATTAAATCAGAAAACCATCAAGAATAGATATCCTATCCCTAGGATTGATGAGCTCATTGATGAGCTCCATGGGGCAATGTTCTTCTCAAAGATTGATCTTCGTTCAGGATATCACCAAATCAGAATGAGGGAGGAGGATATAGAAAAGACAGCATTTAGATGCCACTTTGGGCATTTTGAATTTCTTGTCATGCCTTTTGGTTTGACAAATGCTCCAGCCACATTCCAATCTTGTATGAACAAGATTTTTAGACAGCAGTTGAGGAAGTTTGTGCTCATCTTCTTCGACGATATTCTCATATTCAGTAAGTCTTGGGAAGAGCACCTTAAGCATTTGGAAGAAGTGCTTACCATTTTAGAGGCGGAATGTCTATTCGCCAAAGAGTCAAAGTGTGAGTTTGGGATGGAAGAACTTTTATACCTTGGCCACATTATCAGCTCAAAGGGTGTGAAAGTGGATCCAGAAAAGATAAGGGCCATTCTTGATTGGCCAACTCCTAAGACTATTTCTCATTTGAGAGGTTTTTTAGGGTTATGTGGATTCTATAGAAGATTTGTAAAAGGTTATTCTCATCAAGCTGCACCTTTGACAGATCTTACAAAGAAAGGAGCTTTTCTTTGGACTAAGCAAGCACAAGAGGTTTTTGATAAGTTTAAACAAATCATGAGTTCGTGTCCAGTATTGGCACTTCCGGATTTCTCAAAACCTTTTGAATTACAATGTGATGCTTCAGGAGAAGGAGTTGGAGCTGTCCTAATGCAAGACAAACATCCTATTGTCTTCGAGAGTAGGAAGTTGAGAGGGGCAGAAAAGACTTACTCTATTTATGACAAAGAGATGCTTGCTATCATGCATGCTTTGTCTAAATTCCGTCAATACTTGGTGGGAAGTAAATTTGTTGTTAAGACTGATCACAACAGTCTTAAACATTTCATGCGCCAAAAGGAATTGAATGAAAGGCAGCAAAAATGGGTAAGTAAACTCCAAGCATATGACTTTGACATTGAATATGTCAAAGGAAAAAATAATATAGTTGCTGATGCACTTTCTAGAAGGCCTCATTTGCAGTCAATTTGTGAGTTATCAGCAGATTGGAAAGAATTAATTGCTGCTGATTATGTTAAAAATCAGTTTGCAACCAGCTTGTTAGAAGGTCAATTGGTTGATGGAAGGTATAAGTTGGTTGATGGATTAATTTATTATAAAGATAGAATCTTTTTAGTACAAGAATCTAAGCTTAAGAAAAAGATTCTACAAGCTTTTCATGATGTTCCCCTTGCTGGTCATCAAGGGATTTTCAAGACTTACAAGCAGATTCGTGAACGATTCACTTGGAAAGGTTTGAAAGATGAAGTCTTGAATTACATTAGAGAGTGTCCTACTTGTCAAAGGAATAAAAATGAACACTCTTTTCCTGCTGGTTTACTTCAGCCCTTGCCTATTCCAAATCAGAAGTGGGAAAGTATTGCCATGGATTTTATCACGGGGTTGCCCAAGGTGCAAGGACGTGACTGTATATTTGTTGTGGTTGATAGACTAACAAAATTTGCTCATTTCTTTGCTGTTACCACTTCATTTACAGCAGCTCAAGTGGCTGAGTTGTTTTTTAGAGAGGTGTTCCGTTTGCATGGGTTGCCTAAAACAATTGTCAGTGATAGGGACAGCAAGTTCCTAAGTGTTTTTTGGCAGGAGATCTTCAGATTGAGTGGGACAGTGCTTACTCCAAGCACAAGTTATCACCCACAAACAGATGGGCAATCAGAAATTGTTAACAAGTGGTTAGAGGGCTACCTAAGGAACTATGTTTCAGGACAGCAGCGAGCTTGGATTAAATGGCTTCATTTAGGAGAGTATTGTTACAACTCTTCTTATCACATGTCAATTAAGATGTCTCCTTTTAAGGCTCTTTATGGTTATGAGGCTACTAACTTTGTTGATCTAGTGTTTGGTGATAGTAGAGCCCCACAGGCTTTGGATATGTTGCAACAAAGCCAGGACATCTTGAAGACTCTTAAGGAAAATCTGCAACAAGCTCAGAATCAGCAGAAGTTATACGCTGATCAGCAGCGTGTGGAAAGGTCTTTTGAAGTTGGGGACATGGTCTATTTGAGGCTTCAGCCATATAGACAATCTTCTCTCAAGAAGAGTGGTGCAGAAAAGTTAAAGCCACGCTTTTATGGTCCTTTCAAAATCACCAAAAGGATTGGTGAAGTTGCTTATGAGTTGGAACTTCCAGCTGAAAGCAAAATACATAATGTTTTTCATGTGTCTCGCCTCAAGAAGGCAATTGGACACAATGTGGTGGCTACATCAGAATTACCTCCATTGGATGAGGAAGGTCATTTAGTGTTGATTCCAGAAGAGATCCTTGACACTAGAGAACGTTCTTTGAGAAGAAGGACAATCAAAGAATATTTGGTGAGATGGAGGAATTTGCCTATTGAAGATGCTACGTGGGAAGGTGAACAGATTTTGTTGCATCCATCTTTGCAGTTGCTTGGGGACAAGCAATTTCGAGGAGGGCGGACTGTAATGTCCCCTTCTCATCAGTGATCAGCATTGGCATTCTTCAGTCTATTCCGGAACCCGTAGACTGGAATGAGGTGGAAATTAGGGTTTCATGGGCTTGGCTTTTGTAGCATTTCATTTTATTTACTATTTTTAGTAAATGATGGTTGTGGCAGTATGCAGTTGGTTGTCTTCAGTCTTCTCTTCAGTGAGCATATTATTGGTTGTTTCAATATCTTCCTCTCAAGCTTAATTTGTTGAAATCTTCTAAGTATTGGCATAAGTGTTATATTTTTCAATTGACCCCTTGGCCTAAGGATACAACTTGCAAGTTGTTTTAAAAAGGGGACTTGAAGGGTACGCCTTGTCATAAGGTGATAATAATATTTTATATTTTTGAATTTATGCTTGGAGGAAAGTGGACGCCACTTTATGAGGAATATATTTTATGAAATTTGAAAATAAGGAGAATTCAAATGGTTGTCTTTTGGCGTGCCAATTGAGGAAGTTGAAGAGTTTCTCATTTCTTATAAAATGAAGACATGACTCCAGCATTTGATATCTATCAACTACCTTATTGTTATGCTGTCAAAATGACTATGGACATTTTGTTATTGCTTCGAGGATGCTACCTCCTAGCCCCTTCCCAATTTCGTGTTTGAAATATAACACCTAATTGGAATATTGCTGCTTCTCACATCAGACTAGCAGATTGAGCAATAAAGATTGAGAAATTTGGTGAATTCTACAGTTTTGAAGTTCCTGGTTTTGCTACAGCTGAAGCTGTTTTCTGTTCGTATCTTGCTGAGTGATTTTTATTTGGTTCTGGGTGTTTGAGCAATCTACTTGTTGACTGGAGGCGCCAACTTCCACCAAAAATCAGATTTTATTTTGAAGTATTCAATTTTATATTGCAAAGTCGATTTTCCTCAAGGGCCGTACCATTTAATGCTGTCTTGGGATTCGTGCCAAAAAAAGTAGAGACTTTGTTTGCTGTTTCTGGATTCTATCTTGGGCGCCAGACTTGTAAGGTGCTTTTGCAATTCGTTTCACGCCATTCGGAGAAGAAATAAGTGAGTTATGAATGTTTTTCTGTTTTCCAGTTTGCTGTTGTAAATTTCCAGAACTCAGGAATTTGCATCAGATTTATCAGTTTCCAGTTTAATCTCCATTTCAGTCATTGGAAAGCAAAGAACACTGTTATAAATTCATTCTTATATCTACATTTCACTTCTCTATCATTGTAACTCATTTAATTGCAGTCTTGTTGAAATTGTAAGGTTCTGATTAGTAGTACTAATCTAACCATTTGTATTGCTGCAACTATTTGATTTGTATCTCATTAAAGTCCCCTGGATGGTTTACCGCCAGTGTGGTTAAATTGTTTGTAAATCTTGTACCCACTTAAGTGGTGAATCCCCACAGTTCTGTGGATGCCCGCCGCAGCGGATGAATTGCTTTAATTTGTAATCTTTTCCCCCCACTGTTTGGTGGTAGCGTGGAATTGTTTTCTCATGGCTGGTTATCCGCCTAATAGTTCTTAATTTCAATTTCTAGACTCCGTCATATGTTAGCACCTCGCCCTCAGTGGGATCTTGAGTGCACATTCTTGACGTTGAGTAGTTCTTCTATTCCAATTCAGTTTCTTCAGTTCAAGCTTCAGCATCTTCCATTCAAGTTCAGATTTTAATTTGAGGCTAACGCTAATCATATCATCTACTGCTGGTTATTTTGTGTTTTCCTTCGAAAAAATTGGTTAGCATATTTCATCTCGGTCGGCTTTGTAAACGCCAAGATTGTCTCGGCCTCATGTACCACTAAGGAATCATGACCCATGTCAAATTGTGATGGTGTTGTGCTTGATCGTGTTGTGACATGAACTGATTATGATACTGGTGACTTTGGGCGTGGGGTTGGCAGCTCTGGCTGTATTGTTGTGGCTGGCAGCACTGGGATTTGGCAATTCAATTGAATCTGATGGGGGTCTAGGGGTAGCACCCCCAACAGGGTTGAGGGGCAATGCCCCTTGTGGGGGTTTGGGGGCAGCGCCCCTCGCGGGGGTTTGGGGGTGGCGCCCCCAACGAGGTCAAGGGGAAGCACCCCTTGCGGGGGTCTCGGGGCAATGCCCCTCGCAGGGTATGGACCAATTTAAGACTTCCGAAACCATGCAAAACTCCATGGTGCACCTCAATTTCATGATTTTCGAGTGGCAAAAAATAATGCTAACAAAGTCGGAAAATACATATTTTGCATTGTTCTTATCCCTCTTATTTGCATAGCTTCCTTCCGCACCTTGTACAGCTTCCTCACTCCTTGCTTTCCGTACGGAACCTTTAACTCCTGTTGGCGTTTCAATTCGCACCTCTGGAGTGCGGATTGGAAACAGACAACTATGCATAGTTAGATTGCTCTTCGAATTAGGAGGGGAAGCTCCCTCTTTGTTGATTATGCCACTGAAAAGAAATGCTAAACTACTTTCCGATCTTTTCTTCTCAGATGAGAGCACAAGGTTATAAAAATCTTTGTGTTGCAGTTGAGGTTTTCTCTGGTTTCATAATTTCAACTACAACTAAGCCTAAACTAATGACGCTTCTAACTTCTCAAGTAAATTCAGAGCAAAAGAATTTAGAAGTAAACAGGGAATGGTTGCTAAACACAAAACTTAGATGAACTTGTTTCCAAAACACATCCGAAGATTCATTGTACTTTCAGATGTAAGCTGAAATAAAGTTCATGAAAGTAAAACATAAAACAATAACACTGAAAGATTATGAGACCGTAGGTCTAAACAAGGTAGGCATAAGATTTATTTCCTCAAAGCTTTCCAACAACAATTACATGTTTGGGACAGCAAATTGTAGCAAGAAGACAAGCATACAATTTACGATCAAACCAAATTACATTGAACAAAGTGAACAGATACTCAATAGCAAACTTGTAGGCACTTAGGCTAAACAATTTTGTTATAGCAACAACGTTAAAAATAATGAGCAAGGCTGCTTTTATTTATACACAAACACTGGAGTAGGGAACCCTAAAATCTCCTTGTGTTAACAATCAGTCTTGCCAACATGCAAGATTTATTCCTATGTCTAAACAAAGATAACTAACAGTTAATTGGAATGCCTAACATCAGTTAACTGATCTAAAACTAAAGGAAACTCCAACTGTTCAATAGATAACTCCAAAGAATAGACATGCATGAAAAGAGGATGGTCAGCTAAACTCGGAAAATGCCTCAAGTTAACTGCTGTCATCACTTGAGTTCTATTTTTGGAAATATTTGCACGCTTCAACTAGCAGTTCACTGATTGGTAACTTTGGTGGCTCTGTAACTGGAGTGATGAGCTTTGTTTCTTATGCAGCTTTACGCTTCTGATGCTTTTCTTGATTGTTCTTAATGGAAGAGTATTGCATGATGAAACTGTGAAGTTTGACTGTGAACACGGATATGTTCAGACAAGTTATGCACAAAACCTAAAAATAGCTTCGCTGAATCTTCTTTAGAAAAAGGGCAGATTTTTTGAGAAAAATCTGAGATATGGGTTTTGTAGAGAATGTCGTTCTAAATAGACCCAAATCATCCGTTTTTCGAAGAACTAATTTTTTCAGCAACATGTGAGAACTCCTCAAAAATAGAAGTTGCGAAGCAAATTTTTTCAAAAAAATCGGAGATATGGGTTTTGTAGGTTCTCGTGTGCTGAAGAGACCCAGATCGTCCGTTTTTTCGAAAAGTTGTGTTTTTCTTGAAAAAAGATAGTTTTTTGAAAAGTAGAAGCAACAGAGGTAGCAGAGACAAATTTTTTGAAAGAAATTTGAGGTCTGGGTTTTGTGGCCAATTTCGTGTTGAATAAACCTAGATTGTCAGATTTCTCAAAAAACTGATTTTTCTTGAACATGCAAGAAACCCTAGAAAAGTGGAAGTCATAGAAGCAATGGAATTTTTTTTCGATCTTTGAAGAAGAATGAAACAAAAGTTGACCCAAATTGCTGAAAGCTGAAAATGACGACCTTATGTTTCTGAAAAATGATGCCCTAGAAAAATAGATCATAGAAAAATGATCTTCAGTGCTTGCCAAACTCGAATTTACGAAGAATGTTGAAAAATATCTTCATTTGAGCCTTCAAATCTTGTTGAGAAGAAAATTTTGTGTACCCAAAAATTAAATTTTTTTGCTTCTTTAAGGCATTTTGAAAAAAGTGGTAAAAGTCTTGTCAAAAACTGTCAAAAAGGTCGGAAAAAGCAATTTTGTATGTCATGCATGTTGGTCAAGAACTCAAAATTTTCAAAATATGAGGATCTATGTCTGCTTAGAGTGACCTTTTCCACAAAACCTAGATCTCAGTTTTTTTGTCCTAAATTTTAGGGAATTTTCTAAAAATAGACTTCTTTTTTGGTTTTTTTGGGTTTCTTCTCAAATGGATGTTGGCAAAATTTTCTAAAAATAGAATTTTTGGCTTCCAGGGGTCAAATTGATTTTAATTGGCTTAAAAAACTTCCTCATTAGGCTAGTCCAGTCAAAATTGTCAAAATATTAGTTTTTCTTTGGTGGATCTATTCTGCTTTTTAGAAGCTAAAATAGGAGCTCCAAGGTCTTCAATGGAGGTTGGTCAACTGCCAAGTGTCAGATTGAAGGTCTCAAGCACTGCATAGATCGGTTAACAATGATAGATGTTCGTGAAACGAAGAACGAAGGAGGGAAGCTGGAAAATCTTGAAAATTGAGGAAAAATGGTTAAGTTTGGAGATGCTAGGTGCCCCTGCTCAGTCTAGGCGCCTAGCCAGTCATGCCTTAGAATTATTTTCAACCCCGTTTGCCGAGAACGAAGCAGAATGATGAAGAACGAAGTAAAGTTGAAAATTGCAAAATAAAAACTAACTTTGGTGGGTAAAGGCACCCTTGCTAGCCAGGGGCGCCCAGCCTTCCAAGGTGCTAGATGGTGGAATTAGGTTTTCATCATTCCAAGACAACTTGCTCTGAATTCCTTCGACTTCGCAGTGAATCTAACAGCAGGTCCATCAGATGAAGCTATCAACCAGGATCGTCAATCAAACGGAGAAGTATTGACAGAGGAGAAAAATGCAAATCATGAAAAACATAAAAAATATTCTAAGTTTGAGAACTTTTGGCACCCTAGGTTCTAGTGGTGCCTAGGGTTTTGGAGGACCTAATTCAGAGATTAGGGTTTGCAAATATGATCATTGTCTTCGGGATTCTGCAAGCTTCGCAGTGGATACCTCAGCGAGTTCATTAGATTCTTGTGTCAACTGTAGATGTAGATCAAGCAGAGGAGAGAGCATGGAGGACAAATTTTGAGAGATTGTAAAAGGGCTAAAAGTGGTTAATTCTGATGATCTTGGGCACCCCAAGTAGCTAGGGGCGCCCAAGCTTTTGGGTATTCAAAAAGTGAAATTAGGGTTTGAGACCTCCAGCAACTTTTCTTCAAATTTGAAGCAACACTCTAACACAATCATTAGCAAGCCCATTAGAGTTGTCAATCACGAGATATTGAAGACTGAACGGAGGGATAAAATTGTGCAAAACATAAAAGTCAAAGTTAAAAGTTGAAAATCTAGAAAAATGACAAAGTCTGAGCAGTAAAGGCGCCCTTGGTAGCCAGGGGCACCCACACTTTTGAGGCCCTGAAATCAGTTTTCAGAAGATATAGCCTTGAGAAGACCCTCCTTAGAATTCGTCAAGCTATCCAATGAATTTGACAGCTAGTTCATCAGGTCAGTCTAGCTCCCGAAATTGCAAATTCATCTGAAGGGCAGAAAATAGTTATAAAATTGAAGAATATAAAAATGGCTATCTCTAGCCAGTAAAGGTGCCCTTGGTAGCCATAGGCGCCCAAGATTTTAAGGCCTCAGAATTAGTTTTTATCAAATATTGCCTCCAGAACAATTATCCTAGATTCAGTCAAGCTACATAATGAGATCATCCGCCAACTCATAGGATTCACCGAGCTCCCAAGATCGAGGATCAAACGGAGGGAAAACTCAAGCAAAAAGTGTTGATTGTCAGAAAATTGACTAAGTCTGCAAGGGAAAAGCGCTCCTAGCTAAGAAGGGCACCCAAGGCTCAATGCCTTAGATAATTTTTCATTTTTCATCATGCATCAATCAAAAAGTGACCACATTCGATGAACCTGCTCAAGATTGGCTTCAAGAAGTTTTAAAGCTAGAGAATAAAAGCGGTTTTTATCCTCAAAACCTATTTAAGAAGACCTTTGCATTCATTATTCACATATTTTTGCAAGTGGCGTTCAAAGCAAGAGAGGAGGAAACAAATAATTTTATTCATATCAAGATTTGAAGGCTAAAACTTGGGGATTTTTCAGAGTTCTTCATATTTTCTAGATCAGCTTACATAGAGGCTTGCTTTTTCATGATTTATTTTTCCAGGGCATCAATTTTCAGAAGAAGGGGGTCATCTTTTTCAATTCTCAACAATCTGGGTCAGCTTGGTTTTTGATTCTCTACAACTTTGGAAAAGTTTTCAACTTTCAAGAACCTGCTTTTTTCACGCATGTCCATGAAACTCTCAGTATTTTCAAAATCTAATCAACTGTGTTCATCCAAAACGTGATTCTGCACAACACCTAGCTCTTAGCTTTTTTCAAGAAAATCCTAAAATTTTAGGGTTTCTTCTTTTTCAACCAGCCATCAACAATTTTCAAAATCAGACGATCTGGGTCTCTTTGCAATGAGATTCAAAAGATGGTCGCACACAGGGTAAAAATGATATGTTGAAGCCAGATGATATAGTTATAAAAGGTCATCGCTCTAGTTGCAGAGTTGTTGAAATTAGCAAGATTTGATAAAGCAATTAAAGATGTCAAAGATTCGCTAAGTTCGATTGTAGAAGGTGAGGAAATCCTAGAAAAATAGAATTTTGCTCTAGATAGTATCAATGCACTTGATAAAGAGGCAGTTACCAGCTTTTTGGCGGATTTAGTTTCCCAAAATACTAGTGGATGAATTATCTTATCAAGACAGCAAAGATCTCCAAAGGTAGATTTAAAGCAATAGTTAACTCGATGCTTTTTTTTCCAATTTTTCTTATGATTCTTGTCTCATGCTTATCTATTCTTTGTGAGAGAGAAAATATTCAAGTTGTAATAGTTGGCACTTTCCCTGCTTTTTGCTTTCAGCAGGTTGTTAGATAGTTATCTTGTTTTAGTTTTAGAAATAAAGCTTGCATGTTGGCAAGTCTTGTTGTAAAAGCAAGGAGATTTTAGGGTTCACTACTCCTCTGCTTGTGTATAAACAAGGGCAGCCTTGCCCATTTTTCTTTAACGGTTATTGTGATAGCAAATTGCTGAGCCTATTTTTCCTACAACGTGTTATTCAGTGTCAATTCAATTAATGTAAGAGCAAGCTTGTATGCCTATCTTTGCTACAAGTTATTGTTTAGTTCATGTGTTATTTGTGTCAATGTATTTTGGTTGATCGCTAAGCTGTAAGCCTGTTATTGCTACAATCCTGTTGTCCCAGAAGTGTAATCTTTGTTACTTGAAATTTGAGAAAATAAAATCTTATGCCTGCTTTGCTGCTTTGATCTACTGTATCAGATTTTTCGTTTTATGTGTTATGCTTATATAATCTTTATTTCAGCTTGCATTGAAAGTATAGTAGATGTGCATTGGAAGAAAGCTTGTTTAAGTATTTGTGTCAAAGAATCATTCCTTGTTCATTTCTAACTCTCAAGCTCTGAGTTTACTTGAGTAGTTAGAAACGTCATTAGAGTAGGCTTAGTCATAGTTGAAATTCAAAAAGAGAATATCTTAGCTATGGTGCTAGAGTTTTATAACCTTGTGCTCATAAGTATAGTAGATGTGCATTGGAAGAAAGCTTGTTTAAGTATTTGTGTCAAAGAATCATTCCTTGTTCATTTCTAACTCTCAAGCTCTGAGTTTACTTGAGTAGTTAGAAACGTCATTAGAGTAGGCTTAGTCATAGTTGAAATTCAAAAAGAGAATATCTTAGCTATGGTGCTAGAGTTTTATAACCTTGTGCTCTTAGCTGAACAAAAAGATTGGAAAATTAGTTTAGTTCACTTTCTTTTAGCAACATCAGCAAAGATGGAGCTTCCCCTCCTAATTCGAAGAGTAGATAATCTATGCATAGTTGTCCATTTCTATTTCGTATACGAGAGGTGCAAATTGAAACACCAACAAAAATAATGAAGAATAGACTCCCAATTGCTTCTAAAGTAAAGTTGGAGGTGAAAGAAGTAGTTAACTTGTGAAAAGCCTAAATTTAGGAGTCATCACGTGAAAATATCTATCAACTCGAGGAATCCCTAGAAAATAGGGCAGTCAAAGCCTGAAAACGTCTTTCCAAAACAATTCTTCGTATTTTTGAAGAACAGTTGCACAGAAAGATAAATTCTCAAAGGTTGCATCCAAAAGCATATTTTTGTAGAAAGACAGAGAATAACTTCCAATCTTCCTCCTATCTTATTCCTCTCTTCTGTGTTAAAAATTCTTGCATGTCCAAGAAAACAACAAATAATCACAGATCTGACCAACTATGATCAACATAGCATATTCAACAAAACCCATGTGCTAGTTTTTACCAGAAAAAGTTGCCCTGCTGCCCATATTTTTTAGGGTTTCCAGAAAAAGTCACAATTTCAAAAATCAAACAAACTGGGTTTGTTCAACTTTGAAGCGCCAACAATACCCATGTGTCAGATTTTTTTGAGAAAAATAAGTCTTTGCTACCTCTGAAACCTCTACCCCAAAGGGCTCTTGCATGAAAAAGGAAAAGTGATTTTTTGGGATTTCTGACATTCTGGGTCCATTTAGAAAATTATTCTAAGCAAAACCCACGTCTCAGATTTTTCATAAAAATTACCCCTTGGCAGACTATTTTTAGTAGTTGCAGAAAAAGTTGTCTGAACATATCCATGCTTACAATCAACAGTCGAGTTTTTCATAATACAGTACTCTCAAGTTGAAATCAAGACCAAAATGGTCCTGCTTCACGAATTTATGAAAACACTCGACATGAACATGCATCAAGTAGAGCCCATAGTCAAGTTGGACGCCTTGGAAGGCGTTAATGACATCACCGTTCAATGGTTAGCCAAATGCGGAAGGTAGTCATTCCAAACACAGAGCTGCCATCGGCTACTACCACACTACCTTCCACATCCCATGTCAACAAGGGTGGATGATGTAGTTGCAAAGAAGATCGAATATCAAAAGCAGTTTGCAAGAAGCAGAAAAAGTCAAACTGTTGATTGGAGGTGGTGAGGTGTAAAGCATCCACAAAGGACGTCCTACCCTCCAAAGTAGCATTAATTGTGACTGGAGTTAACTTGATGCCCCTTTCCAAGTTAACTCTGGGTCCCATAGATCATGCATGTCAGATCCCACTAATTAAGGATGTCTAATTTGACTTCCATAAATTGTGGATCTCAAATCTGCACTAAATGTGGATGTCTACTTTGGAGACAAATTTTGTAATAAAGTTCACCTTTAGTTTAGTTTCAATAAACTGAAGTAGTTTTCCAGTTGACTCTTCATTTAGTTTTAGTTAACTGAGGTAGATTTCCAGTTAACTGTTTGCTCACCTACTTTTAGACATAGGAATAAATCTTGCTGATTGACAAGAACTATTTGTTAACTCAAGGAGATTTTAGGGTTGCCTACTCCTTTGAGTTCTATAAATAAGAGCCTTGGGCTCATTATTTTGTAACTTTACTTCATGGCAGTAAAACGCTGAGCAATTTTGCCTTCATATTGTTTGCTTAGTATATGTTCTTGGATCATATTTGTTGTAGTTAAGCACCAAGTACAGGTTGTGCTCTCTCTACTTAGATAGGTGTGTCCAATCTTTGTTCATGTGTTCTTGGTTTGATCACCTTATGCGTCATTGTTTCTTGACACAAGTTGTTGTCCCAATGTGTATCTTTGGTGGAATATTGAGAAAATAAATCAGGAGAGTTACCATGCCTTTGATCTAAAGTCTCAAAGTTTTATCATTGTTTGTTATCAATAATTAATTTTCAATCTACACCTCAGAAAGGCCTTGGTGCCTCTTTGGGAATTTAGAAAGTTAGATTCTTGTCCTTTTGTTGTTTCTCGTGATTTACTTTTCAGCCTACGCCTCAGAAAGGTCTTGGTACCTCCTTGGGAATCCTAAGATATAAATTACCGTAAGGATTATTTGTGTGGATTTTATTTCAGTACGGATTTGGGAGTTCAGAGCCTTCAGATGCATACTGGGAGACTAATTCATCCAAGTGATCGAACCTTCCATTCCCACTCCTATGCCCTCAAGCTTTGTTAATCTTGAGGAGATAGGATAGATTAAAAGCTAGTTTAGTCGTAGTTAAGATCTGCCGAAACCAGAGAAAAGCTTAGCTATGGTGCATTGTGTTTATGCACCCTTGTGTCCTACCGCTGAGTAAAAAAGATAGGATAGTAGTTTACTTTATTCCTTTCATTTATGCAAAAATCAGCAACAAGAGGGATCTTCCCCTCCCAATTTGAAGAAGCAAACACTACAAACTTGCAATAGCTGACTGTTTCCAATAAGCACTCCAGAGGTGTTAATTGAAATGCCAACAAAATTACAACACAAAACATTAAATACAAAGGGCTGAATGCTTATCTTGCACCTTATGAGTTGTTGGCGTTTAAATTCGCACCTCTGGAATGCGGATTTGAAAACGGACAGCTATGCACAGATAAACTTCTCTTCAAATTAGGAGGGGAAGCTCCCTCTTGCTGATGGTGTTTGAAAGAAAGTAAACTAAAACTAAGTTGCCTATCTTTTTGGATCAGCTTAGAGCACAAGGTTTTTTAAACACAAACGCCGCAGCTGAGATTTTTTGATAAGAAGTTCAACTACGACTAACTTAGACTAAAGACGTTCCTAACCTCTCAAGTAATAGCAGAGCAAGAGAAGTTAGAAATTAACAAGGTAGATTTTCTGACAAAAATACTTTAACAATCTCTCTCTCAACAAACACCTACACACTTCACTGTAAGCTGAAATAAAGATCATGAAAGCATAACATAGATAACGGAAATCTGAGATTTTAGACCAAGGCAAAAGAGGCTCATGATTTTATTACTCAAATCTCTAAAACAAAACTCCCTTCTAACATGCCTTGAATAAGAAATTGCAGCTAAGGAGGCTTGCAAACTTATTCTTAACACAATAGAAAACAGCAATCTCACTAACTCCTTGTTGGCTAAAGAGGCTCAACAATTTGCTTATCACAATACAAATGAACAATACTTGAGCAACAAATAGAAGGCACAATAGGCTCAGCGTTTTGTTCTCATAAGCACGGTTAAAGAAAATAAATGAGCAAAGGCTCTTATTTATAGAGAAGCAGAGGAGTAGGGAACCCTAAAATCTCCTTGCTTTCACAATCTAGGGCTTGCTCAGCAAGCAAGCTTTATTACTAAATCTAGAAACAAGATAACAACTAAAACCCTAAAAAGCAGAAAAAGCGGGAAACGCCAACTATTACATCTTATCTTCTTTCTATCCTCAAAGAATGGATAAGGATTATTCCAAGAATAGAAAGAAAGCGGGAAAGAAAGCTTCTAGAAGAAAGCTGCTTTAAAGCTCGATCACATCCGCTAGGAAGTCTGAGATTGTGTCCCGGTTCGGTGCATCTATACCATCAACAGCAAAACACCGCTTTTCAAGAATATCTTCGGCATCTTCAATAGATCTTAGGAAATCTTCAATCTCATTGGCCGCTTTATTGAACTTTGCTGACATCACTGAAATATGACCTATCCTTCCGCCAACTGGGCTGCAACTTTTGAACAACGTTCTGGAACTGATTTTGCACCTCCTCAAGCCCGACATAAGAACCATCTTCAAGACTGTACTGAGAGGGGATCTCTATGACAAATTCACTGATGAAAAGGAGAGCTTCAACCACCCTTTGCCTGTAGGTGATGAATTCTTCAGATATCCTCTCATAGGTTTTAACTTTGAAAACATGACGTTCTCTCCATACAAGGATTTGTCTTTTGTGCTCCTTTGAAACTGCTGAACCGTAGGCTGTGTCTAAATCAGCAATGATAATCTCATGCCTAGGTTTTACTTCAGCCCATGTTTGTTCAAATCCTTGGATGCTTTGACGAAGTTTATGAGCATTCTCTCTCAACTGGAACATCCGAGCCAAGATCTCCTTTCCTCTGACAATGAAGCTCTCGATCCACTCCTGAGTCTCTTTCCCACATATGACCAGCTGTCTTAACTGATGGTGATCAGCTGGTGTCTCTAAGACCTGGGGCAGCAACTGAGTTGTTTGTGAAGAACCACGAGCAAGGTTAGAAATAAAAAGCTTAAGCTGCTGATTTTCGGCCTTGAGGGCTGCCTTGTCTTCTCCATCTTTAAGCACTCTTTCATGTAGGTTTTCGGATACAACTTTGAAGAGACTCAAATCTGCATGTCTGGTATTTCTTCCAAGATTAGCCTTGACCATTACAAAATCATCCATGTTCACCTCATCTCTATTCTTATCTTCTGGAGGCACAGCAGTCTCTACGACAATCTCGTTATCAGGATTCCTATCAAAATGAACTTGCTTCTTTGCCTTCTTCTTAGGAGGTTCCTGATAAATGTTATCGAGATCATCAACACTCACTTGATATGAAGGCCTTCTCCTAACCCTTCCTAAGGAGTTCTCAAGCCAAGACACCGTAGTATCTTTACTAACTTCCTCAGGAGGTACTGCTGCGATCTCTTCATCATCTTCGATATCAAGATCAATATGAATTGGTGACGAACCCGTCAAAGGTACAGGAACATGTGTTGAAGGTGGCTCCTCTGCTTCATTCTGAGGTATGGGCTCGTCAAGAGGAACTTCTGAATCAACCGTAGGCTGTTCCTGTATGACTATGCCTGAGAAATCCAACCTTCTCTTTACATTTTTATTTGATCTACATCCTTTGACGCCATCTTGAGACTGACTTTTACCCTTTCCTTTTGACTGTGCTGTAGAAGAAGAGGGAATTATCCTTGGCGGCTCTGCTACTGGAATAGAGTTCTTCCTTTTAAGCACTAAGAAAACCTTACTATACTCAATGACTTGTCTTGTTCTGTCTTCAACTGAAAGAGATTCCTTGTTTGCCCAATTAACTTGTGGAAGAGGCTGATCCTCGATTCTTTTCTGAGTGTACATTGGTAGAAGAACATCTTCATCATCATCAGAGAGCCCTTCTATATCTTCATTTAAGCAATCTTTCATCTGATGGAGAGTCAACCTGCTGTAACTACGCCTTCGCACTTCAAACTCATCTGCACAGTTAGCCCAAAAATCTTCAAGTGCGGGTATATGATTGTAATTCTTCTCCAACCGGCCAGCGTAGACACCATGAGGATCAAATGACCGCCTCTCACTGTAGGGTTTGAGACCGAATTTATCTAATTCTTCTCCAATTGTCCTGGCATCTGCAGCAGTCCTGCATGTATAAATACCCAATCCTAATGGAAAGTGAAGAGAGGGTTTCTTTCTATTTCTCAAGACTGTGTGGACACCGTGAGCTTGCCTCAAGAATTCCATGAAGATGACCTCGTCTGACGGATACCTTGGCAACATTAGCGGGGCACCTGAATAACCATAAACCCTGAGATAGGTAAAGGTAGGAAACTGTATAAACCAATCTGCCCATTCCGCCATTGCTGCCCTAGCAACTGAAGAGATGCGGACGTGCAATTCATTGTCTAAGTCACGCACCGTGTACATCAAGAATGCCTCGTTCACCCTTTTGTAGTGGTGCAACGACTTTGTGAACTCCAGCTGAGGATAATAATTATATATGTGTTGAACGCTCAAAGATCCCTCGGTGTTCAATCCTCTGAATTGACCTTGATAGGCCACCAGGTAGACTAGATATGACACCATGTGAAATACATGAAACTGGAAATATTCTGTTATTTGTTGATGTAGGCAGTCACTAATCAAAGTAGGCCAGTCATAAAACTCGGTTTTCTTCATAATGTGAGGTATGGCATAAAACATCCAAGGTTGGAACTTGGTGGCATCCTCGGAACCAGTGACCCTGTTGAGCAAAGTGATGATGATGGCAACCTCGTCCTTGAACTCCCCTCGTCCGACATTCTTGGGCAATGTCTTATGTTTTTCTTTCATCCATCTCTGGGCAATCTTCTTGCTGTATTTGTCCTTATGCATATTCCACATCTTTTCACACTCATCCCTCGAAAGAGTTACACTTTCAGGCCATGGGGGAATGGAAAAACACTTTTCAACCATGTCAGGCTTTAAACTGCAAATCAACCTGCCATCTGCTGACTGGATCTCCCTAGTAGCCGGTTGTAATGCTTAATGCTGCATTACGAACTCAAGGCTCGAACGATATAGGAATAGACGCTGCCGCGAGGAGTCCGAATGACCGTGTTCTCGATTGAAGTGTTGCCCGCTTCCAAGGCGTGTAGGTCGAACACCGGCTTGACATGATGCAAGTCGTCTCACCGTTTGATGTAATTGTGAAAAGTGCTGATTCGACTTGAAAACATTAGGAGTGTACTCCATTTCAAAACTCAAGAATGACTATAACTCGCCGGTTCGTACAAGTCTTGAACAATTTCTATTTTTAGAATGCTGATTTTTGTGCTTCAACGGACGAATTTTTGAGAATTTTTCTGAGATATGGGTTTTGTTCAGAATGGCGATACAAGACAACCCAGATCGTCCGTTTTTGAAAATCTTGAATTTTGACTGAAAAAGCAGCAAACCCTAATTTCTTCGATTTTTCCCGAAAAAAGCTGGCATCTGGGTTTTGTTCAGAATATCGTTAGAAATGGACCCAGTTGATTGATTTGCAAAACTCTGACGTTTGATTGAAAAAGCAGCCAACCCTAAGTTTTTAAAAAAAGCGCGATATGGGTTTTCTTCAGAAGACTGATTGGAAAGGACCCAGATGGTTGAAATTTGAATGCACTGAGTTTTCACTAACATGCAAGATAAAAAGCACTTGCTGCAACTTGATGAAGTTCTTGAAAAATTCTTCAAGATAGAGGCAAAAAGACCCAGATGACTGAAAAATTAAAAAGCCTTGGCCTTCTGCTTGAAAAACTTGATCTTCTGGAACAAAAAGCTTGAAAAACAAGGGTTTATGCTTGCTGGTCTGAAAAATCTGATGTAAAACCAGCAACTATGGATTCTTGAATCACAAAAATTCTTCAAACTTGCTGCTCCAACTTTCTCCTCTGGATGCTACCTGCAAAAATAATGAAAAATACATTGAAAAGAAGTGTTAAATAGACTTAGGTTTTGATTTTAGGTTTTGCTTTTTTTCTGCTTTTATTTCAAAACCCTAAATCTTATCTTCTCAAGTTTGGACGCCATCTTCTTTCTCACAATTTTGAAATTTTGAAAATCTTCAAAAATCTTCTAAGGCATGAAGGTTTGGGCGCCTTTCTCCAAGAGGGGCGCTCAACTTCACCAGTGTTAGTCAAAATTTCAACTTTTTCAACTTTTCTCAATTTTAACATGCCACTTCGCCACTGATTTCTCGTTGATTGGTGTACCCGACAGGCGAGCTGAGTGGTTCACTGCGGAGCCGGACTGATTCTGAAGAAGATGTTCTGGAGGCACCTCCGGCTAAAAACTTGATTTCGACCTCCGAATTCACGGGAGGCTTTTCCTTCTAGGGGCGCCCAACTTCTTCAGTGTTAGCCATTTTCCTGATTCCAAGTTCTTCATTAACTTCTCTTCCGCAGACGATCTCGTTAAATCTTGAGCTCCGGGCGTTACGTTGATCGGACTGACTGTCTGAGTGTTTCGTTGGATAGCCAGACTGATTTTGGCGAGGCCTTCTTGGACGTTACTTCTGCAAATTCCATTATCTGAAGGCTTTAAAGCTTGGGCGCCTTTCTTCAAGGGGGGCGCCCACTTTCATCAGACTTAGAAAATTTTCCAATTTATTCAGGTCCCTCACTTCTTCAGATGACCTTGTTGGATCTTAAGCTCCGGGCGTCGGATTGACTGATGGCTGTGCTCATCGCGAAGCTGACGAGAATGAAGGGGGGTCCTCTGAGACACTTTTGTCAAAAAGTGGATTTTACCCTTCAAAAGGTTGGGCCTCTATCTGGGGGCCCAGTTTACAAACTTAGTTTATTTTTCACCTTTTTCACTTTTGCTTTGAATTTCTCTTTTTACCTCTCGTCGGACCTTCTGTTCAGCCTTTTGAATCTGATGACTGCGAGCTCCGTTTGTCGTGCTGAATAGCTCACTGCAAAGCCAGTTGAATTCTAAAGACATCCCGTTATAGCTTCGACTGCAAATTTCCTCTGTTTGCATCCTTGAAAAGTTGGGCGCCTTTCTCTTCTTAGGGCGCCCAGTTTCTCCAGACTTAGAAAAATTTCAACTTCATCTTCTTCAAGTTTCAGATCTTCACTTTATACCTTGACTTCAACTTGAATTTGCCGGAGACTGGATCATCTGATGCTCTGACGGGGATATCCATCGCGAAGCTGACTGAAAACTGAGCAACTTCCATTGGAGACCGTAACCCTAATTCCTTCATTTGGCACCCTGAAAAGGTGGGCGCCTTTCTTCAACTGGGGCGCCCAAACTTAGCAGACTTAGAAAATTTTCATGACTTTTCACTTTTCTTCCTCGATCCTCGTGCATGTTCATCATTTCACTCTCTGCTGGAAGTTTTGAATGCTAAAATTAACGCCTGGCAGTCGGATGACCTCCATTGATGACCTCGGAACTCCAGATATGCTTCTGAAAAAGCTGAATAGACCCAGTAGGGCAAAACTAATTATTTTAAGATTACTGCACCAGCCTGATACGGACACATTTTGAGCCAATCAAAATCAGTTCGGACCGGACCAACTTTCTATTTTTAGAAAATTTTGCCAGTATCCGTTTCGAAAGAAACCCAGAAAAACCCAGAAAACTTTACTATTTCGAGAAAATTTCTAAAAATAGCAGTTTTCCTAAAATTTAGGGATGAAAACTTGAGATCTGGGTTTTGTAGGTTAAGCTGCTCTTAGCAGACCCAGATCGTCAGAAATTGAAAATTTTGTGTTTTGACCCTCCATGCAAGACATGCACACCCAAATTTTGACCTTTTTGACTGTTTTGACAAGACTTTTACTCATTTCTTCAAAATGTCTAAGTGTAACAAAAATTTTAATTTTGGGGTACAACATGAGTCACCAAGCTAGCACTAAAATCCATAACAACTACTCTACGCTCGCCTTGTTCTTCAACAGACATATTACAAGCAAACTGCATCAGTGCACTTGTAGGAAGTATGCAACGTAACATCCCTTATGAGCTGCAATGATTCTAAGAAGGATACGAAGGCAATAATTTATTTGTAGTTGCCTTCACTGGGTTGGATCCCCCACGTAAGCCTTTTGACCTCCTTTTGAAATGCGTGGCAGCCAACATACATGAGTTGCGATAGCAATAAGGCAGCAGCTCCTCCTGAAATTATTAGGCTGCAAATAATAATCTTCGACTCCCCTTTCAAACTGGCAGTTTTGTCTTGTTTGTTTTGTCTTCATGCAACCTTTGACCTATCTATGGAAAGTGTTGCAATAACAAATATCGGCCTTTGCAATGGTCAATCCTTATTTGACCTATCAGGAGGTAGGAGGTGTCTTCTTGCCTATCGAGACCTTTGTCTGTATTCATATGCAACAGTAGTGTTTAAAGCTTCAACTATATCAACCATTTGTGGTGCTCGCTTGCCTATTGGGCCCCTTGTCCCCACATAGGCTGACCACAAACACATGCACTTAATGTAACCCTACGTCCAGCATAATATATATCAGCATGTAGAAGTATGAATCACCAATGCTAGCAAAAGCTAGAAATATACAATTTATGCACCAAATCATGCCTCTGTAATATTATTCTTCTGCAAATGTAATTGGGCTGCTTAATATAATTTTCAATTTAAATCAAAAATACCATCTTTGCCGTACATTAATGTTTCATGGCAATAGCTGATAAATTAAATTAATATTATTCTTCCCTCCATCATCTGCAACCTTGAAATAGACCAAATACCTTGAAATTTTGTCTTCAGAGAAGACCCACAAAATTTATCAATTCGATCTTGAAGCCCAGATGGGAACTCTAATATGAATCCGCCCACACAAAGATTTGGGTTTTCGGCCAAATCCTTAAACCTGAACTTGAGGGTTTTTGTCCTCTCGTTCAAGAAAGCTCAACTCTCCACAATTTCACCAAAAAATAATATTTTCCATAATGGTGAGAAATGAACCCTAATGCCCTTTTATAATACCTTTTAATTTTCCCACCAAAACCAAATCAACACTTTATTATAAGTGACATTAAAATACTTTATAATAACTCCCCAACGCCACTTTAAAATGCTTTAATTTAATAATTTAATAGTAGCCCATTTAAATGCACTTTTTTTCCAAGCAATATTAAACAATTAAATGAATTAAATATAATAATGTTATTTTGGCGAGCTGGAAAATGGGGAGATGAAGGATGTGATGAGCACACAATTATATTGAGAGGGGAGGTTGGGGGAGTGGGAGGAGAGGGGTGGTGAATCTGTATAATACAATCTTTTACTTTTTCAACTTAGCAATCACTATAACATCAATTGCACAATATCAATAAGTAAGAATGCAAGAACACATGATTTACATGGAAACCCTTATAGGAGAAAACCATGGTAAAATATTGCTTTATATAAAATTCTCTTTACAAGTTTTTTAGGCACCAACCCATAGGAGACACCAATCCACTCTTAAATGATTTGTAGGCACCAACCCATTGGAGACACCAATCCCCACAACTGAGTACCAATCTCACCAAGAGTCAATAATATATTACAATCGTAGCTGCAAGAGCCATACAAACTTTAGATACAACTCTTACACCCACAACCAATTGCAAGTCTATCAAGCTTGCCATAGCTGAGAGTTGCCACCATGAAAGGTCAAATACGACCTTTGAGTGAGATCATCCTTCTTTCCAAAATGGTTTTGTCCTCTATCTCATGAGATCGAGAGGGTTTTCATCCTCTAATCTCCAATAGATCTATGGGTTTTTGTCCTCAGATTTGATTGTTTGAACAAAAGGGTTCAAATAGTTTGGACTAGGATTTTGTGTATTTTTCATAATGTTTCTCCATGAAGTCTTTGGATCCTTAAAACCAATAGAAAAATGCCGAAGACTGCATTAAATGCCAAGATCTCATGATTGATAAGCAACAAAGAAAATCCCTACTGGACAATGTTGTTTTACCTTTAATCACACTTGAAATTCTGCCAGATGTGCTTCAATGTATGTAGGAGGTATGGGGGATTTTCTTTCTGATTTGCAAGTTTCCTTTGTAATAATGGCAAGAGGTTCTATGGGTTGAACCCTAAGCACTGTATTAATGGTAGCAAAGGCTGCCTTCTTTGTTTGCACCGGTTAAGGTACATGTGGATCGACACCCTAAGATTAATAATGTTTTCTTAGTGGGAGAAAACCCTTTCTAGAAACGTGTCAGATCTGATCATTAATGGGACTCTAAGACAAGATGAGAGGTAGGTGAGGTGAATAGTGCAAAATCAGTGGGAGCATTGGGGGTCGGGGGTTGAAGAGACTTCATGAATCTTACCACTAGTTGGAGATCAGAGTTTGGCTAGGAGGCATTTTAGTAAGGACAAATCCAAAACTTTAACAAGGCAAGGGAGAAAAGTGGGATTTAGAGGAAAGGAATGACGAGATGGACAAATTTGATAGCCTGATAGAAGAAGGGAATGAAGTTGGGGATAGACATGAGGTATTCTTGGATGGATAAGTCTGACACTGCGATAGGCATAAGATAAAGTGAAGTTGGGTTGAAAGGCATGTTGAGATGGTGAAGCTTGAAAATCTATTGGGAATCAAGGAAAATCCAGACTTAAATGGGAAGGCATGCTTGGATGATGAACTTTGAACCTCTGACGATTGACAAACACTTAGAAGATTGGACATACCTCCATACTTACAAACTTTGAGAACCTTAGACAAACATGGGGAGAAATAAGATGAAGAATACACACAAAAAATTGTAATAAGGGAGATGCGAGAAATAGGAAGTAGGCATTTTGGTCCGTAACATAGATTATTACAAAAATGTGACATGACAGATTGGACCAAAATGGGGAAAGTAGTAGCTTGAATAATCCTGCTTTCTATGATTTTGTTCTCTCTTTTGTTTTTCTTCATCATCTTCTTCATCCTTTTAGGAAAGAATTCCAAACTCACTATCCCAATCCATCTAGTAACTGCCATTGAACATAGTACATTTCTCTTGGAATCTTGGTTGACTGATAATAACAGGTCCTGACAAGATTTTGTGATAATCTTACTTTATGGTGTTTTCTCCATAGGATGAACAAGTCAAACTGCAGGGATATGCTTCTTTCTTCTACTTTTTTCTTGTTTATATTTACTTGCATTAATGATTTCTTCACTTTTGTTTCTTTTTGCAGATGTACAGCAGTGACAATCCTTCTAATATTGCAAATCCCATTAAAGATGTGAGTACACAAATTGATATCAAAACAGGTGGTGGTAGATTGACGCTCTACCAAAATACTCTTTGTGAGTGCCTTTTATGGGAGGATCTCTTAGCAGCCGGATATAACCTTGACCCTCAGGATTATCTGAAATCATATAATATTAAAGATATCCAGTTGATTTGTTGTCAAACTGAATCAAACATGCTCTGGTTGGTTCCACCTTCAGTGGTTAAGAGTTTCATGAAATCCATTGACAAGGAAATGGCTATCATGTTTTCATGGGAATTTACAAGGGACAGGCCAAAAGGAAAGCAAGTTGTGAGGTACAATCCAAGTGAACCAGCTGATTCTTCAGGTTTGCTAGATGTTTTGAATGGTACAAGCGATGTCGTCAAAATGTTTAACATTTATCCAAGATATCTTCGTGTAACTGGATCTGGAGAAGTACATGAATTGGAGCAAGTTGTAAGTTGCTTCTTGTGCCCTTTCCTCTTGTCCTAGATTAGATAGGTAATTGTACCATTTCTTTACTATTTAGTAGTTTATTTTTTTAGATAAATATTACATGGTCAATTTCTCATTTCTGCATCTAAATTCCAATTGTTTCTTTGAATTATCCTGTTGGATGTAGAAGGAAATTGTCAATGGGTCTTTGGTTATGAATCGAGGGGCTTCATCTTGGTGGTACTTTCATCCTGATAATGCATCAGATATAGAAGGTTGTGGCAGTTTTACAGGACCATCTGTAATAGTTGTCTCTGAAGAAACTCCACGTATGTTCTTTGATTGACCTCAATGCCGTTGCTTTCATATTATTTATGTTTACACCCTTAAGATGTGGTGATTTGAAGTCTGCAGACAATGGTAGTTGTTTTTCTTTATTTTAATCCAAGTAAAGCTAAAGTACATTTGATTTGTTGACAGAGGGACTTATTGGTGACACCCTTAGCAAGTTCAGCATCTGGAGCCTGTATATAACATTTGTGCTGGCTGTTGGCCGTTTCATCAGATTGCAGTGTTCAGATCTGAGGATGCGGATTCCTTTTGAGAACTTTCCATCCTGTGACAGGTAGGGAATGCATCTCTCTTTCTTGATGCATGAAAATAGTTTCTTATACACATGATTGAATTAATTTCAAGTATTCCTGTTTGACAAGAGACTCTTTCTTAAAGGATCTTAGATATAAACATTGTATCTAAGTTGTCAGTCTAGCTTCTGAGTTCTTTCCAAGGTTATTTCATGCATTAGAGATGTTCCAGAGTTCTAGCAAGGATCCTGGATTTATATTTGGATCAGAATTTGTTTACAAAAATCTTTCTCTGTACAGGCAGAGAGAAGCCTGAAGCATTGTCCCAAGGCACTCCTCTGCTTAAAGCATAAACAATTCAGGAACGAATTAACATCGACTACCAGAGTTTTTTATTAGAATGGCAACATGATGTCAAAATTTGGGTCCTGCATAGAATTTCCCATACAATCTAAATGCATTCGTTAAAACATTAAAATTTGGTTTCAAATATTATGTCAGATTTATATTATGCCTAACTCAAATAAGATTTGTAGATGTTTAACTAGGTGATGCCAACTAACTTTTAGAGAAGCATATAATATATTGTCTGGCACTTGGGAAAGGCAATTTGTCAGGGAAATCATTGCTGTTTGAAGTTTGAACACAGGGATATAATGTATGTGAGCATATCTTAACAACCTCAAGCCATCTTGGCAACTCTAGAGTTTTAATTGGCCTTGAATTTCAGAGAATGGTTTCAATATAGGACATAATAACATATGATATAATCCTGAGATTTCCTATGGACATCTGAATTCTCCAAGAACAAAATAGAATTCCAAGAGGATGGAAACTGTATTCGTACCACCTTTACACAATGCAAGTCCTTAATGATTGCCTACATTTAGGAAACAATTTCCAGCTTAATTTGTGTAGAGGAAACCTGTGTCATTATATAATAAGCATGGTCTTATTTATCCCATGTCATAAAAGCACGGAAAATTAGATGTAAGGGAGTTTTTCTTTTTGTTTATATATGCCTATATGCTGCCAAAGTCCTCTTGGGGATTAGCTTTGTGTCCTAGAAAACAGTAAAAGAATAAAATTATTTTAATACCCTCAAATGACCAAGTCAGTCAAGGAAACTGCAGAGTACATTCTGTTAAGATTCCACGAGAAAGTTGGGCTTCATGGTATGATGTTTACCTTGGCTCTTAATGTCAAACTGGATTTGCTCCATATGTTTAATTTCATCATTGTTTTCTCCCCTGCTTTTGTATATATCAGTCCAGTATTCAGATGGATGTGTCCTTAGTAATTAGGAAAAGGTATGAATATGAAAAGAAATATATCATGCCTTATTTACATAATTGTTGCTGATTTATTCCACATCATATAAGAAAGAAATAATATTAATGCCCATAAACAACTAGCTCATCGCAACTAAAAGCTACAATAATGCAGTCAATGTTGGAGGATCCAATCAAAGATTATCCAGCCTTGCAGCCAGTATGATTCTTTATCTAAGCTTTATTTAATTCCACAGAAAATAACAAAACCACTTCAGAAGAAAATTGGACTTTATTCATATAAGAGATATTACAAGTTCCAGGCATCAGCCATGAATAACAATTTGATCATATGATCTCACTGAATGTATTTTTTTCCTCTTATGCTCTCAGCCAGCTTCTCTTATGAAACTCTTTCGTCCTCTAATCTTCCTTTCTGATTTCTATCTTCTGGTTTGTCCTCTAATCACAATGGACTTCTCTATATATAGTGGAAAAACATAACGTGGTGGTTGATATTATGATCCATGCTCATAGAACAATGTGATAAAGATCATTGGTCCCAAAATTATTATTTTTTTCCAACGGTTTACCTTGGGAGTTGGTGCACCACCTTGGAATAGCATGTAGGTTCACTAGTAATGTGTATTATTCTCCTAGACAAACTAGGAGTCTCTAATTCTAATGTGTTTCCATATATGACCCTTGCTAGGACATTGTAAGAGACCAGGTGTCTCTCAGCCCAAATCCTCTGACGGAAAATGTGTTTTTGTTTTGTTTCGTAGTTTTTGATTTTTATGAGGGTTTGGAAGAGCACAAAAGATTTACTAAGAGGAGGGGGGGGCGGTGAATCAGTAAATCAATCACAAACTTTTATTTCTTAATCTTTTTCAAACTTATTACAATCAACTTTTTGATATGAATCAATTTCCCCAATGTCAGAACCCTGATGGTTCTCTGTTCAAACCCTATCTGATATTTTTGTGTTTTCTTGCAATTTTTGGTTTTTTTGTGTTTTGATGAATTTTTGCATGAAAACAAGAAGCTGCGATTTTCTTAAATAATTGCCTAAAAATCCAGAATAAATCTAAAGACAAGAATAATGCTTGGAAAATGCTTGGAAGAGATAAGCGCTTGATATTATTTAGTTTCCAGGGCATTTACATTGAATAGAATGAGCATATGAAAGAAAATACAACTTTTTATTAATGGAACCTGATTTATTTGCAGCCTTCAGAAGGTAGAAAGAAGTGTACAGCCCAAGCCAGAGGATGAACTCCAGTGTCCAGAAACCACGCCTTAAGCTTCAAATTGTGAAGGCGCCCCAATAGCAACAAACTGGAAACCCCAAAGAAGAAGTCGTACCCTCAGATGAAAAAGTACGACCTTGCTGGTCTGAAACTGTACGGCCTAGCAGCAGCTCCCAATAATGTACGGCCTCAAGAATATACTGCCAGTTCTCTGTTCCACAATCCCAAATGATGCGCCACTACTGACTGATGAAAGGAACTCTGTAAATCTCTGCCAGAATCAATGAATAAGCCCAGTCTGTGATCCCCGTCTGAAATCACCAAGTGCAAGCTTCAGCTGGTATTGCACAGCCTCAGTCTGCCTAATCTCTGAAGAGTTTTCGTTCTCCAGAAACGTCTGTCTGCCAGAAACCCTAGGGTTTGCAAACTCCAATGCTCAGAGCAAAAAAACAAATTAGAATAACATTTCATAATGGTTCGATTTGTCTTTGAATGAATATATATCTCCTTGTGAAAATTCGACCGAAAGATCCTTTTTAAAATAATCATTTAATAAATGATTTAATTCGCCTTTACACTTAGGAGAAATATTTAATAATTAAATGGCATCTTATTTTAATGAATAAATAATATTCATTAAGTCAAAATTTAATATTTTATTATAAAGTATAATAAATACTTTATAATAGGCCAATTTAATTAAATATTTAAATATTTCAATAAAGTGACTTTAATATAAAGTCAAAATATTAAATATTTAATAAATCATTAAATACTCCTTATTTCTCCGTCTGATCATCAAACTGCTGAACTGGGTCGATTCTGAGCTGAATAGTTGAACCAGGTGCCCTGCCTGAAATAGCAGCTTCCGCCTGACCTAACTTTCTAAAAATAGAATCTTCCTGAAAAAACACTATGGAAGATTCTGCGAAGGCCCAACCTGACACAACTGCGAAACTGGAGCTACCAAACACTAAGTAACTGCCCCAGATGATCCTCTGCACTCTCCTGCCAGCCTACGAGGATCGACTAATAGGCTAACCTCCTCGACAAACAGTGTCAGCTAAAACGGGGACATGACACCCAAGTTGACACAATTTTATTGAAATAATATTTTTTTCAAAGTAGGCACCAACCTACAGATTTACAAAAGGATGATTTAGTAGAGTGTAACCTACAAGGAACACCTAGACCTTTACAAATTTAGTAGGCACCTACCTACAAGGAGCACCTACCCCTAGTGCAAAGTATCAAACCTTGACTTGATGGATGTAAGACTGCCTTCAATCTGATCTGCACAAACCCAACTCTCCAATCTGCTCTATGTGATAAATGATATCACTCTAAGCCCACACAAGGAGATGGGTCTTTAGACTGAACTGCTTATCCTATTACAACCACAAAATTCTGATTTGAAAATCATGTATATATAATTTTCTCAAGGATTGCCACTCTTGATGAAGCACCATTTCAACATAACTCTTCCTTTTCAAACTTCATTCATACTCCACTTATTTAATCGATCTTCTTCATTTTATTTAATATTTTATCTACAGAATTATTAATTAATTCGGCCTTTTAGACACAGGTCGCTTTTCTTGACTTTGACTCCTTTAAGAAAGACGTCTTTTGCTGACAAATTGTGCGCCTTTTGAAGACTGATTATAAGAGTGTTAATATAAATGTTTTTCTTTAAACTTGAAGACGCGTCTTTTCCTGAAGTCATATTTCTTTACAAATCGCACACACCTGTTGGAGTTTTGTCTTTTATTTGATTTATCAACAGCCGCATTTTTTGAAAGCACGTCTTTTGTCTTGATTTGTTTGATGAAAAAGCATCTCTTGCTAAAGAGATACATGTACGGGTCGAACCCGTGTTGATTTGTTTGCTCTAAACAAATGTTTTAGTTTATTTTTCATACGTCCACATTTTAGTTTTGAATCGGATTTCAATTAGAATACTTTGCTTCAGATTAGACGATGCCATGATGAATGCTTTCAACTTCATTCCTCAGACTTTGATTTGAAATAATGTTCCTTTACACAATTTTCGACCTGTAGATGATAAATATCAGATTTATCTTAAATTTCAATGTGAACTGTAGATGATTTTTAATTTCAATCTGAACTTGCTCCACCGTGATTTTCCTTTATTAAACTCATTAATGATTTATTTCAATTTCCAATAATCTAGCATTTGTCAGAAACTGTGGGTTTAGGTCTTCTGTAGCTAGTGTTGGAGTCTGTATGACATGAGTCTGGTACTGCATATCTATCTTTGCCTAGCTTCCTTGCACTCATATAGTTGTAAGCTTCTCACAGTAAGGTACAGCCTCGGAGTACTTAGCCAAGAGTCCAACACAAACAGAAATATCGGGTAATGTCAAGCATAGATGTTCAATTACCCCTCACAAAGATGAGATCTCCGACATAAAAGAAATTAAAAACAATCTTGGTAAGGATCCAAGACAATCTAAGATGTCAGATAATTCAAGTGCTAATAAAGAAACTAGCCCTCGAAATTATTTTGATCTATTTCATCCAAATTAAATCAAGTTCTTTGTTTGACATTAATGACAATCCTTCTAACAATCTCCCCCTTTGTCATTGATGGCAACCTCTTCAAAAGCAACATTTGAACCTCTGTTTGCTCCCCCTGTGCCCAATTTCTCCCCCTTTGACATAAATGGCAGGGGGTCTTCTAACAATATTTCAGCTCCATGAAGCTACAAGATTTTGTGCGTAGCTCCCCTTGAATACATGCATCCATCAATTAATTTGATGGATGTGGAATAACTCTCAATTTGTCCCTTAGATATTCAAATGTATCTCTTGGAAGTGGTTTAGTAAATATATCAGCAGTTTGCTCTTTTGTAGTTATGTATTCTAAACACCCTTGTCCTTCTCCTACTTGTTCTCTCAAAAAGTGATACTTAATAGGGATGTGCTTGGTTCTTGAGTGCATCACTGGATTCTTGGAGATATTGATTGCACTAGTATTATCACAATAGATAGTGCAGGGATGATCATACTCCACCTTGATGTCTCTTAAAGTTTGCCTCATCCACAAAAGTTGAGTGCAACATGCTGCTGCTGCAATATATTCAGCTTCTGTTGTAGATAGAGAGACTGATTCTTGTTTTTTGCTCATCCAAGACACTAGATTTCCTCCAAGAAAAAAAGCTCCTCCACTTGTACTTTTTCTATCATCCACATTACCAGCCCAATCAGCATCTGTGAATGCTTCAAGGGTGAAATCATTGCTACTAGGGTACCATAGACCATATTCCATTGTGCCTTTCAAATACTTGAATATACGCTTTACTGCATGAACATGTGTTTCTTTTGGTGTTGCTTGAAATCTTGCCACAACTCCAACAGCTTGCATTATGTCTGGTCTTGTAGAGGTTAGATACAACAAACTCCCAATCATTGATCTATATAGTGTTTGATTCACTTCTTGGGATTCATCATCTTTGCTTAGTTTGCAACCTGTAACCATGGGAGTGCTCATAGGATTGCAATCTTCCATCCTAAACCTTTTTAACATTTCTTTCACATATTTGGCTTGGGAGATGAAAATACCTTTGCTTGATTGTGAAATTTGCAGCCCAAGGAAGAAGGATAATTCTCCCAACATTGACATCTCAAACTCTTTTTGCATACATGATGAAAATTCTTTGCACATTTTGTCCTTGTCTCCACCAAAAATGATGTCATCTACATACACCACCACAATCAATAAATGTCCATCCTCTTCTTTGATGTATAGATTGCTATCTACATCTCCTCTTTTGAAACCTTGCTCTTTGAGATACTTGTCAAGTCTAGAATAGCAAGCTCTAGGAGCTTGTTTAAGCCCATAGAGAGCTTTCTTTAACTTGCACACATAATCCTTGTCTTCTGATAATAGGAAGCCTTCGGGTTGTTCAATATAAACTTCCTCCTCTAGATTTCCATTAAGAAAAGCAGATTTGACGTCCATTTGATACACCTTAAACTTCTTGTGACTTGCATAGGATAAAAACATTCTAATTGCTTCAATCCTTTGTATTGAGTTTGCTTTTCATTTCTTCTTTATGTCTTTCAGCTTCCATGATTTGAGCTCTTAAATCTTCAATGGTTTTGCTTGAATTCTCCAAGTCTTTTGTCATCACTTTAACCTTCAATTTGTACTTGGCAGCCTTCTTCTTCAAATCTTCATTCTTCTTATAAGCATAGTGCAATTCTTCTTCAAGATCCACTTCCTCTTCTTGATTACATTCTTGATCAGTCTCTTCTTCATCAACATCTTGATCAGCATTTAGTTCTTCACATTCAGCCATGAACAATATCTCTTCTTCACAATTGCTTGAGCAATCTTCACTTTTTCTTCGGAGGTGCTGCTGTCCTTTTTTGAATAGAAACTTTTCTGATGTTTTTGAAACTTCTTCTTCAAGTTATTGTTGAAATTCTTCTTTCCCTTTTTCTTGTTGCTGATTTCCTTTTCTTCTTCACTGGAGCTGCTTTCATTTTGAGGACATTTTGAGGCATAATGTCCAACTTTTCCACAATTAAAGCATTTGAAAGGAAATTTTCCTTTGTATTTTCCTTTTCCTTTCTTAAGTTTACCCATGAAGTAAGCTTCTGCTTCATCACTTGATTTTTCATCCTTTTCTTCATGCTTGTTCTTGCCCTTTTTGGATGCTTTGAATGAGACTTCCTTTTGTGGTGATCTTCCTTCAATCCTCATCTCATAGGCAGCAAGGATTCCATGTAATTCATCTTTGGTTAGCTGATCCAAGTTTGTTAATTCCTCCAATGCTGCAACCCTGGCTTCAAACATTGTAGAAAGAGATCTTAGAATTTTGTCAATAATGAAGTCGTCCTTGATCTCTTCACCAAGTCCCCTCATGATATTCACTGTTTAATCAACACGAAGGAAATATGAAGCAATATCTTCATCATCCTCCATTTTGAGAGTCTCCAACTTTCTTCTATGAGTTTGCAACTTTGCCTTTTTAACTTTTGCATCTCCTTCATAAATATTTTGAAGTTTGTCCCAAATTTCTTTTGCTGATTTGCATCTCATGACTTTTGTAAACTCAGAATCTGTTAGGCTGCAAAGAAGAGCATGCTTAGCCTTTGCATTGTTTTCACTTCTCTTTTTCCCTGCTTGATCCATTGGAGGGGTAGCTAGAGGTGAATACCCATCAACAACAGATTGCCACACATCAAACCCAAGTGCATTCAAATATGCTTCCATCTTGATATTTCAAAATGCATAATTAGTCCCATCTAAGATGGGTGCTTTCACAGTGTTGCTTTGATTCGCCATGTGTGCTCTTAAGGATCTCCTTCAAGCGGTTAGGCTTTCAAGAATGACCTTGCTCTGATACCAATTGAAGAGCACAAAAGATTTACTGAGAGGGGGGCGGGTGAATCAGTAAATCAATCACAAACTTTTATTTCTTAATCTTTTTCAAACTTATTACAATCAACTTTTTGATATGAATCAATTTCCCCAAGTTGACACAATTTTATTGAAATAATATTTTTTTCAAAGTAGGCACCAACCTACAGATTTACAAAAGGATGATTTAGTAGAGTGTAACCTACAAGGAACACCTAGACCTTTACAAATTTAGTAGGCACCTACCTACAAGGAGCACCTACCCCTAGTGCAAAGTATCAAACCTTGACTTGATGGATGTAAGACTGCCTTCAATCTGATCTGCACAAACCCAACTCTCCAATCTGCTCTATGTGATAAATGATATCACTCTAAGCCCACACAAGGAGATGGGTCTTTAGACTGAACTGCTTATCCTATTACAACCACAAAATTCTGATTTGAAAATCATGTATATATAATTTTCTCAAGGATTGCCACTCTTGATGAAGCACCATTTCAACATAACTCTTCCTTTTCAAACTTCATTCATACTCCTTCACTTATTTAATCGATCTTCTTCATTTTATTTAATCTTTTATCTACAGAATTATTAATTAATTCGGCCTTTTAGACACAGGTCACTTTTCTTGACTTTGACTCCTTTAAGAAAGACGTCTTTTGCTGACAAATTGTGCGCCTTTTGAAGACTGATTATAAGAGTGTTAATATAAATGTTTTTCTTTAAACTTGAAGACGCGTCTTTTCCTGAAGTCATATTTCTTTACAAATCGCACACACCTGTTGGAGTTTTGTCTTTTATTTGATTTATCAACAGCCTCATTTTTTGAAAGCACGTCTTTTGTCTTGATTTGTTTCATGAAAAAGTATCTCTTGCTAAAGAGATACACGTACGGGTCTAACCCGTGTTGATTTGTTTGCTCTAAACAAATGTTATAGTTTATTTTTCATACGTCCACATTTTAGTTTTGAATCAGATTTCGATTAGAATACTTTGCTTCAGATTAGACGATGCCATGATGAATGCTTTCAACTTCATTCCTCAGACTTTGATTTAAAATAATGTTCCTTTACACAATTTTTGACCTGTAGATGATAAACATCAGATTTATCTTAAATTTCAATGTGAACTGTAGATGATTTTTAATTTCAATCTGAACTTGCTCCACCATGATTTTCCTTTATTAAACTCATTAATGATTTATTTCAATTTCCAATAATCTAGCATTTGTCAGAAACTGTGGGTTTAGGTCTTCTATAGCTAGTGTTGGAGTCTGTATGACATGAGTCTGGTACTGCATATCTATCTTTGCCTAGCTTCCTTGCACTCATATAGTTGTAAGCTTCTCACAGTAAGGTACAGCCTCAGAGTACTTAGCCAAGAGTCCAACACAAACAGAAATATTGGGTAATGTCAAGCATAGATGTTCAATTACCCCTCACAAAGCTGAGATCTCCGACATAAAAGAAATTAAAAACAATCTTGGTAAGGATCCAAGACAATCTAAGATGTCAGATAATTCAAGTGCTGATAAACAAACTGGCCCTCCAAATTATTTTGATCTATTTCATCCAAATTAAATCAAGTTCTTTGTTTGACATCAATGACAATCCTTCTAACAGGTTTTGAGTAAATAAGAGAAAGTGCGATTTTGAAAAAGAAATACAATAATATTTGTAAAATGCCAAAACAATCATGAATCTAGATCCTTTGCTCTGAGAATACTATCCTTATTCAAATCCAATCATTACAATATGACAGGTAATACATGCAAAGTAAAAAGCAGCTGGAAATCAATTAAAAGAACCTGATTTTTATTGCAGCCAGGCGCACAGATTGAAGAAGTGAAAATACATGATAATACAATCCTTTCCTTCAATCAAAATTTTGCCAAACACCCCTGGATAGGTAGGCGCCAAGTCTGGAGGAGTTAAAGACACAATAACCAAGGCGTTTTTCCTTCCTTTGTTCACACGCCAAACTGAAAGTACAGTATGGCTACAGCAGCAAATAAGTACGGCTGGGAGATATAAAAAGCAAACAACTGGCAATGATCTGCAATTAGGTCGCCCCTAATGTCTGGTGGATAAACTCTTCTCAAGCGCTTTTGAAAATATCTCTGTAATCACAAATGCAACCTCTGGATGAAGTTACCCTGTTTGACAATCTTCAACTGATATTTCACAGTCTCAGTATGTCAGATCTTGAAGAGGGAACGTTCCTCAAAACTTGTTGATCTGCAGAGACCCTGGTTTCTCAAACCCCAATGCTCTCAGAGAGAAAAAGATAACAAATTCGAATAATCAACATAAGAGTTTGATTTGTCCTTTGAAAGAATATATAGCTTTTCTCAAAAATTCGACCTTCTCTCATAAAAATCCATTAAAATGCATTTAATAATATAAATTCGCCCCTTTTCAATACTTAGGCAAATATTTAATTAAATGGCGTCCCTTTTTATTTAATAAGTATTAAACTCATTAAATATTAAATTTCCCCTTCCTTATAAGGTATTAAAATTACTTTATAATTCGCCATTTAAATATTAACTTAAATATTTCATTAAAATGATTTTATATTATAAAGTCAAATTAATTATTCCTTCAATTATTATTAAATGCTTTGAATAACCCTTGTTTGCTCAACCAATTATCAAACCGAGTCGATACTGAGCTGATCAGCTAAATCAGGTGCCTTGCTAAAAATAGCAACTCCTGCCCGCCTGACTTACTATAAATAGTAAGTACCTCTAAATCGCTCTGTGAGTGTCTGCAAAAGCCCAAACCTGAATCAACTGTTGGAGTGATGTTCCCAACATTGGATAACTGCCTCAAGTGATCCTCTAAACACTTCTGCTAGCCTATGAGGATCAGAATAATAGGCTAACCTCTAACACAACGGTACTACCTAGGAAGGGGACATTACAGACATTTGGTGAGGTAGGTAACATTAAGAATTGGCACAAGTTTCAAATACTTGTTGCATTGATTAAACAAGTAACCATTATATAGTAAATACTTAGTATTTGTAAGAGACCTGGTGTCTCTCAACCCAACCATTGACTGAGAATGCAAGGTTTTTGTTTGTTTTGATATTCTATAGTTTTTTGAATGATTTTTGTGCAATAAGGGTTTGTGCGATTTTGAGAGTAATTGCTTTGAAAAAATTAAATAAAATGCCAGAAGACAAAATATAGAGGAATATAACTTCGATTCTAAAGGCAAGTGATTTATTGATCTTTCTGGAAGCTTACAAATGCATAATCCGAACATGCAAGTAAAAAGGCAACAATAATTATTCAAAAACTTGACTTATTGCAGCCACTTGAAATGATGATAAAATGGTACGGCCAACATGAAGTTGATGATCTCCCTCTATGAAATTGACGCAGGACCTCCAGATGATCAAGGTGCCACCACTAGAGACAGGATCTAGCAAAAAGGCAAAGCGTTTTTGCTTGAAAAGAAAGTACGGCCTTGCAGCTGAATGGTACAGCCCAACAACGGCAATTAATGCAGCCGTACAACCTTGGAATGTGTGCCAAATGATGAATAATGAAAGCCACTGAAAGAGATTTCCTTCTGGAAGAAAATCGATCCAAACCCCAATCTGAATCTTCACCAATAAGCTCTATAATGACTTCTGAATGAAGCCACTCAACTGACAATCTTCAACTGGTATTTCACAGCCTCAGTATGTTTGATTCTGAAGAGTTGACGTTCTCCAAAACCTAATTGCAGAAACCCTTGTTTCTCCATCTCCAAATTTTCTCAGAGAGAAAAGACAAAATTTGAATAATCATATCATAATGAGTTCTATTCTGTCTTTGAGAAATAAATACCTCTCTCAAAAATTCGACTCCCTTCAAAAAAGCAATTTAAATGCATTTAATAATATAAAATTCGCCTCTTTTGAAACATAGGCATTTTCATTAATAAATGGCGTCCTTTTTAAATGAGTAATAAATACTCATTTAATATTAATATTACTCCACTATTATAAAGTATTAAATACTTTATAATTTGCCATTAATTAATATTTTAATATTTCACTTAAAGTGACTTTATAATATAAAGTCATAATAATAATTATTTAATTATTATTAAATGCTCCCTTATTCACCATTTGCTCATCAAACTGTCAAACTAGGTCGAAACTAAGATGACCAACTGAACTAGGTGCCCTGCCAGAAATAGTAACCCCTGTCTGCCTGACTTACTATAAATAGTAAGTGCCTGAATATCACTTTGTAAGTCTCTGCAAAGGCCCAAACCTGAATTCACTGATGGAGTGATTTCTTGAAACTCTAGATAACTGCCATGGACAACCTTCTAATCAAAACTATCAGCCTACGAGGGTCAAAATGATAGGCTCACTCCTCACCAAACAATGTTAGCTAAAACGGGGACATTATAGTATTGGGCTCAATTAACTTTCTCAGGTGAACATATTTGTGTTGGCCAATAATACATAGAAATCAAATGGAAGGTACTAGATACACAATACAATCTATGATTCCAACTGCAACCAATGATAATCAACTGTGGTGACTTGTAGTGCTTTTGATGATGACTTGATTGTGCTTGTGACTGCAATTATAAGGTTTTGAATCTTGAAAACATGAGTGGGTGATGTGCACTATCTCAACTTATATTACTAAAAAATACCTAAAAAATCAACAAAATACTTGCAAAACAAACAAATGTTAAAATAAATATTTTTGATTGATGCAAGATTGCTCTTACACTCTAGATGCTTTTGCATCAAACACCCTTGTTAAATGAAAAGTAAGCTCTCTCACTTTTGTTTAGAAGTATGAGCTAAAAGAAAACTAACTCGGTTAGCCTTTGCTTGGATTATCCAAGTAGAATCTTCAAGTGGTTTGTCTTTCCACTTTGCCAAGTATCTTCATATTGTTTGTTGCTTATGCTTCTTCCAATTCTATAATCAATTATCTCTTTGGTCTCCTCTACGTTGTGTGTTGGAACCTATGCCTCCAAATTTATTATTGGTTTAGGGTCTTTTATAGTCCCTTAATAATATTCATAATGATCAGCAAGTTAAATGTTGGTGAAATACCAAGATCCACCAAGTAATTCTATTTCATATGCATTTCCGAAATCAAATTTCTTAAGAATCCTAGAAAGCCCAAACTTCTTCATATTTAGTTTATTGTATGTACCTTTGAAAATCATTTTTCCTTAAATAAATCGTGACTTCATCTCCAATTTCATAGTCCTTACGTCTTTTCCTTTTATTAACTTTCGTTTTACAATTGTTGTTAGCCTTCTCTAATAGTTTTTGAACCTCTTGATGTCATGCAATCATGGACAGAGCATCCAATAAAGGATTATCCAAACATGTAATGAATAATAACACAATGGAACTCCAATGAAACAACAATATGATCTTTATTCATTGATAGATATTAATTGAATTACAATTTGCAGAAATGGGCTCCTAACGTGCTAAGCTATAGCTGCATGATTTGCAAATAAGCACAACCATGTGCAAATTTACAAAATTCGAATGATATTACACTGAAATGTAAGAATGCTAATGTAATGTCCCCTTCTTTGACCTAGGTATTCAAGAAAGACCCCTTAGCCTATTTTTATTCCCATAGGCTAATTCAAGGCTTGGAAAGGGAATACTTTAATTAATTAAATTTAAGTTGTCTTACATTATTATTTTTCGAACAACTATAGTTTAATTAAATAATTTCATTTAAAAGATGGCCATGTGCATTAAAGTGACTTTTCAGGGACCTAAAGTGAATTAAAAGTTAAGTCACTATGTGCAATTTAAAAATAAAAGTTCTCAAAAGTTTGTAGGCGAAATATAAAAGGAGCTGTAAAAGGGAAAAAGAACATCTTTGATCATTCATTTATTTCTCATTGGAAGTTTGGACTGCATATTCAACTTGAAACCCTAGGAGAAAAAACCCTAAGGGTATTTGGTTTCTGAGAAGTGATTTCTTCCTAGTCAAATTGGAGGTGGATTCAAACAGGATTCATAGTTGCATAGAAATGGAGAAGTGGAGATTTGGAGCCAAACTGCTCAATTTTCACAAGAGTTATAGGCAAAAAGAAATTTATTGAAGTTTTATATGCAAAAATAAATTTGTTAATGATATAAGTTATATTGTTTTGGTCGATTCATTTGATACTCAAATTGGTTGGCCGCCATTTGACTAGAAATGCCTTGTTGGGTTGATGTCTACATTAAATCTTCATTTGTGAACCCATAGAATGCATTTGGACAATCATAGTTTTGTAGGAAAGAGGCACTTTAGGTTCAAGGTGACGCATGGGAGTGTATAGGTCATGGGTGCCTTTACAAGGAATCACTCGAGTTGTGGGGTCTCCAAACACCCCAATCTCTTCACAACACCCTTGTTGGCATCATTTGGAAAATCCATGGCATATAGGAGAAAGGAAAGGAGGTGTGTATGCTGGTAAGAAGATGGTCGCAGGGTTAAACAACCATACATCATAGGGAGATTTCATTAGATGGAGTAACAAATCTATTAATTGACTATAAGCAATCAAAATGGTAAATATAGGCATTCTTTTGTATAATCAGAATTGCTAGTATAATGCCTAAAGTCTACTCAATTATGTATGTAATCTCCCCTTCCTAGGCAGTATAGTTGATTCAGGGGTTAGCCTATCATTCAGATCCTCGTAGGCTGACAAATGTGTTTAGAGGGTCACTTGAGGCAGTTATCCAACATTTGGGAACATTACTCCAGCAGTTGATTCAGGTTTGGGCCTTGGCAGGCACTTACAAAGTGATTTTTAGATACTTACTATTTATAGTAAATCAGGGAGACAAGGGTTTCTATTTCTGGCAGGGCACCTGGTTCAGTTGGTCAGCTTAGTTTTGACCCAGTTTGATGAATTGATGAGCAAACAATGATTATTGAGGCATTTGATAATTATTAAAGGTTTATTAATTTGACTTTATAATATAAAGTCACTTTAATGAAAAATTAAAATAATTATTTAATGGAAAATTATAAAGTATTAATACTTTATAATTTAAAGAGGTAAATAATATTAAATGAGTATTTTATTACTCATCAAAAAGGGACGCCATTATTTAATGAAATTGCCTAAGTCAACAAAGGGCGATTTAATTAATATTTTAATGCTCATTACTTGCTTTTTGAGAAGGGGTCAACTTATTGAGAAGAGATATATATTTCACAAAGACAAATCGAACTCATTCATTCATGATTATTCTAATTTGTCTATTTTTCTCTCTGAGAGCATTGGCGTTTGTGAAACAAAGGTTTCTGCAAATCATTGGATTTTGGAGGACATTCCCTCTTCAGAATCAGACATACTGAGACTGTGAGATACTAGTTGAAGCTTGTCAGTTGAGTGGCTTCATTCAGAAGTCATACAGAGCTTATTGTGAAGATTTTCATCAAGGTTTTTGGATCGATTTTCTTCAAAAAGGTATTTGACTGCAGTGGCTATTCATATTCTACATCTGGCACTCATCCTAAGGCCGTACGGATTTCATTGAATGCTGGTCTGTGCCATACTTCTACAGCAGCAAGGGCCGCACTTTTCCTGCAAGCTAAGACGCCTTGCCTTTTTGCTGGGTTTCTCCTCCAGTGGTGGCGCAATATTGATTTGAAGGTTTTGCATCGATTTTTTTGAGGGAGATCTTTGTTCCCTGTGCTAGCCGTACCATTCTTCCTTCATTCAGGCGGCTGAAATAATACCAGGTTTTCCATTAAATATTATTGCTGTTACATCCCAAATTGTGACGTTACAATTTACCATTACTAGATAGAGTAAATGTGAATTCTGAAGGTAAAATTAATGATGCTTGTACCTCATTTTCAATATGAATGTTGTTTTCATTTGATGTTATTCTTGGTGAAATACTGCATAAAGGAGAATATAAGGTTATTGATTTGTGAATAATCTAACTTTTGAAATGTTTCATGTATTCTGCTTTGTTTTGAGCATATGATTCCCGTTGTCGTGACATGGTGTGCAGGAAGCAGGTTCGTACCTCCAGGCAGAGGAGAGATATCACTCGGGGAAGAACTTGGTCGGGTAAACAGTAATGGATACCAACTGGACATACACACACAAACCTTAGAACTGTGTAAGCTAAGTCATTGTTTTGGTTAAAGGTAAGTCATCCGTAGGCTTGTCTAGTATCATTAGGAGTTGTGTCTTCTTCTGAATGTGTAAACAAGTGATGCTTGCCAGTATAACCTTATAAATGATAAGTTCTGGTTAGAGGTGGATATGTGTATTTGTACATACGAATACGATATGTACAAGTACCCATAAGTACATTCATGTCGATACAAACGTATTAAGCAGATGGATATGCCATACGTATGTGTCGATATAAATGTATTTATGGATACTTATACATGTAGTATATATATAGATATATATACAAGTATACATACCCACAGCTAACGAGATGAATGAATTATATATAGTAACGATATCTTGCCTCTGAATTTATACAAATACATATATATACATTTACATGTTTTCATATAAGTATTGATTGAGGCACAATAGATAAACGTATAATGTAAATGAATACATATGTATTGGTATAAAGATAAGTATTTCTATATATTTAATATTATATTAAAATATTAATATAATATAGTTTAAAATGTATACGATATTATTTAAATTAATAATTTAAATAATTATACAAAAACTATATTATATAAATATTTTAATAGAATATATAAAATATATTTAAATAAAAGAATTTACAAATCAAATGAAATGTAAATTAAACATTTTAAACACTTTTATAAAATGAGAATGTAAATCATAGAAGAGAATACAAATCGCGAATTTCTCTAAATCGCGAATTTCTCTAAATGAATCCGTTGAAATATTAAAATTCAAAACTGAGCTTGAGCAAATGCGTCATAATTATTTTGAAGACTTTATCAAAGAATTAAAGATTTACAAAATCGAAATAAGGAAGAAAAAACGTGAAAATGCTTAAAGAAAATGAAAAACGCGCAGAGAAATCGCGCGACTAGGGCCAGGCGTCAGAAAATGGCCGATATATCTCATGCTTAGCAAACAAATTAAAATGTGGACGCCATTAGAGCAAGGAAAAAGTCTTAAATGAAAACTTGGCAAATAACCTAGCTATAAAAACGCGCCAGAATGAGAGCTGTCATGTTTTTAACAGTCTGAACAACTTCGAATTGAAATAAGCTTCATTGCTGTCAAAAATGGAGGTCGAAACCCTCACCTTATTGCAACACGTTTCTAGTTTGAAACATTCCTCAACTTGCTGGCAGTTCTGGCGCCATAGAAGGTGGAAATCAGTTCAAACATCAATCATATAAATACCTGCGTTTGGCATTCATATTTTACACGAATTTACAGTCAAGTTTTCAGAGAGCATTTTGTAGCCAAAGAGAGAGTTCGCCTTATTGAGAAAATTATTAAGTTATTTCTGTTAATGAGAAAAAGTCTCTGAAAAAGGAAAGCAGTAATCAGGAATTGCTAGTTGCTGTGTTGAGTATTTGTTTCAAGAATCAAGCTGAAAGCCATCTGAGTGAAGGCAAGAGAAGGAGTTACCTTCCAAACTTCTGGAAAGCTAAATCAGGCATGCTAAATTCTTACTTTACATATTTTTCTAATATTCCAAAGTAATCTGATAAGTCTCTGAATTATAGTCATGGCTGGAAAGGAATGAGTTTGATTGTCTGGAAGTTTAAGATTGAATAAAAATAAAAAGAATAAAAGTTTCTTAAACATGTGATAAGTTGTGATATAAAATGTATCATGTATGGCTTTTGTTGTCATTAATGTACGGTTTACATTAGTTAATGGAAAGCAATCTGCATAGTATTTAATGGCTCTATATAGGAGCATATGCTTGTGTATAAGATAATAGTTACTAGGATTGAATCGAGAATATTTGCAAGTTATATACTACAACTAGATACAAACAACTTAGTCAAGTTATTGTATCCCTAGGATGTGTATATCCTGAATTAGGGCGTCAGTTGTAGTATCTTGTTTAAAAGATTCATCAGTACAGTAGCTAGGTTGTTGTAGGAAGTCTAGGGTACGGACTACCCCGATAGACCAACCTACGCGTAGAACTAAGATAGCCTCAAGTCAAGTTGAACCTGGCAAGTGAATGTGACATAGGACCTATGTTCTTCATTGAACGTAAACACTTTGGCCAAAGTAGTGTAAGGAACCATTTAGTTGTAGTACTACACTGTCAGATCACCGTGATTCCGAAATACAACCTAGTTTGTGATTTGCCGTTAGCACGAAAGCTAGTTTTGTAGAATCACAACACTATGTCCAGTTGGTAGTCATTAAAGGTTACCCAACCAATCTCTTCTTCGAAGGGAGGGCCGTTCATTGCAAAATGATCGTGCGGGGGACCGCATTATAAGTCCGTGGTTGGCGGAAAAACGCTCGAGTGATGTTTCTCCTCCACGAACACCCGACGGATGATCCAAGACTTGACAGGACGAACTCCTGGACCTTCTTACTTCTATTGGTGTCAAAAGCCTACGGGCTATGTATGTATATTTCTCTTCATGCTTTGTAATTTCATTTGGAATGAAATAGTTTAAAGATGCAAAAGATGTTTCTTATTTATGTTTTGAAAAGAAATTTTTTCATCAAAATGGTATTGTTCTTACTTTTGTGTCTGAATTGTAAAGTTTTAAATTTATCGTACAAGTGTGTTCGTTACAATTGCCTTTTTCTTGCATGTTTGAATCTTGCAGTTGTAATTATTCTGGAAGGTCAATAAATCATCTGGCATCAAATTCTAGACTGTATTCTGTCATATTTAATCTTCTGGTATTTTATTTTATTTTTCCAAGCATTTCTTTGCAAAATCGCAATTTCTCTTTATTTGCAAAAAACCACAAAAAAAATAAAAAACAACGAAAACAAACAAAAACCTTGCATTCTCAGTCAGTGGTTGGGTTGAGAGACACCTGGTCTCTTACAATGTACTTGCATTAGAGAACATCTTGATTGACCCAGTCAGCATTCTTGACCATGTGTAAGGTCAGAAATCTACTATTCTGAACTTTTGAGGTTATTTATAATCTTACCGTCAACTGCTGAGTATTTATATCTGAAATTTAGATACGGAAATGTTTGTATGTCATTACTGAAATAGATAAAGTTGTTAATGTAATATCAATCTATGAGTTGTGATTTTATTAAAAACTTATGCATCATACTTGAAACATATTTCGAACTATTACCTGAGCTTAAAGAAATTCAATAAGAGATTTGACAGTGGTATTAGAATAATGTATCTTTCCAGCCAGTGGGGTTTAGAACAATTTTATGTGATCAGAAAATTCATATTCAACCAAGTGAAGAGGTATTATTTAAGAAGAAGACCACTAAATCATCTAGGAAATCTAGAACAAGAAATTCCTATTGATTTTCCAATTGAGGGACATGTTGATGAAATTATGGGTGAAAGAAGGGATCCTATTGAGGTTAATAGTATGCAGCAAATGTAATGTCCCCTTTACTAGCTCGCATTGTATGATGTTGTCATTAGCCTATTTCTCCTTGGTTCCGTAGGCTAACCAGGGCTTTTAAGGAATCTTGTGGATTGTTGGCCTAGACAATTTTCGTTGCAGGTCAATACGGGGCATCAGGAGGTAGTTTTGGCATACTTACTATTTTTAGTAAGTCATTAATGCTATGAATAGTAATTCATCAAATGGGCCCGGGGTCTCCAGTGACGGTGCCTTTTCAATGGAAGATTGGTTATTATCATTAGATGATTTTGGTTCCATTGGTTTAATTCGTCTTTGCACTAATAAAGTTTAAATTATAAAGTGAAAGCCATTCATTTAACTTTATTAATGTGAGCCTAAAGTTAAGTGGGAAAATGAATAGTAAAAGGGGCCCCTTTATTTTAAAATACATGAGACAAAAAAAAAAAGGCAGAAAGGAAGTTTATGTTTTATCCCACATTGGTCAAAAGTGTGAATGAGCTCTTATGAGAAGCTTATAAAAAGTGTTGCAAGGGCTCATTTTGAGGATGCTTGGTATATGCTTGGTTATTACTCTCTTGGATAATTCAGGGAAGCTTTGGCTTTCAGTAGGTTTGAGGATGGAATCCCTCAAGCTTGGAGGCAGTGGACGAAAACCCATTGTTTGTTGGAGATATCATTCAGGTGTCTCACTTTATGCTTCAGATTCAAGCTATTTCTGAGGGTTTGTCAGATTTGCAGTAGCTGTTGTATTGCTACAAAATATATTTGTATATATAAGTTGCCATAGCTGATGTATTATTGCAACTATTTCTGATTAAATGCAAAAGCTGGATTATTTTTGCAGTTATTATTGTGCTGGAATTTCATATCTTTAGAATAGATTCTACAGAAATTTTTATTTTAAATTAAAAATCTGAAAATTTAGGGCAAGAAATTGGGGGTTTTTTAGTCAAATCTAGTTTGGCTCATTACAGTGGTATTAGAGCCTGAATCCTGCCATCCTGTGTTGGTTTTCAAGAAAAAAAAGAAATTTTTTGGGTGCTTAGGGTTTGAAGAGTTAATCCTTTGCAGAAATAATCAATTTCAGAATTTAATATCCAGAATAAGAGGTTCTGCTGGAGTAAATCCATTTAAGGAGATTACCAGGTGAATTTTGAGGAGACTGATATTGAAAATAAATATTTGCCATAATTTTGAATATCTTGTCTTGGGTAAAAATCATATTCCTCCAGGAATTGTGGCGCAGCCCTTAGAGGCATTCGATTCACATTTGGAGTGAATTCACTGTTCGATTATTTGTTGGATTGGGTACCGAAAGGATAAGGGATAGGAAAGTCAAATTATGTGGCTTGAATTCATCGTATTTTATTAAGAGGAAGGTTGACGCAGCAACTTGGCATTAGACGTCCTTCTTATGAGGGAATCGCAGCCCATCAAGAATCGATCGTCTTTATTGATAAAGACAAAACATTTGCAAGATACGCCTGGGAGGTTCGCAGTGAATAAGCAGCTATATAAAGACGAGAAAAGAGACGCCCTTCACTCTCTTGTCGGAAGAGCTGCTCAGGGTGAAGAAATTCGCATTTATTAAGAAAGATAAAGCATATCATATTTTATTGAAGGAGTTTGATATTATAACATCAAGTAAACATAAATGTCGACTTTGAAGGATAGTCGGGAGCTGACGGTAGTAAAGGTTATTCGGGAGCAGCTTAGGAAACAAGGCATCGTCATAACTGGGAAGTCACGTAGCCAAGAAGAGACCCGATAAATTGTATTCGTCAGATTTGATGCTGGGCGCATCTTTGAGCATGGACATCTACTAAATTTATCATTCATGACCAATCATTTTATTGAGGAAGACATCATCTGTGCTAGCCGCCAAGAGGAGGGTCCAAGGCGTTGGCAAAATATTAAATCCCTTTGAGCTGTCCGGACCACCTTGTGTGTAAGCTTGGACATACGCATAAGACAAATATTGAAATATCATTGGGTATTGAGGAGAGCCATATTATGAACGAATACATCTGAGGAAGCGGACTCAGCACAAAGGACAAATCCAATCAGTAAAGTGCCACGCATCTAGTCAAGGAGGACGCACTTGTAGAAAACAAATGACGTGGTAAGGACAAGTCTAATCTGAGAATATATTGGACTCTTTTTAGCCGCTAGGATGTCTTAAGAAGAAAAAAATATTGGTAATTGGCAAAGAATCGTATGCTTGTGTCCAGGCGAATTTTCTTGGAGATGTGGCAGCTTGCAGACAAGACAAAACAGGATGTCGAATGCTGGCTGATTGCTTGCTCTTAACTTTTGAGTTTTTTAGTATTGAAAGTCTATTTATAAACTTATGGAGAGCTGCTTCAATAAAAGTTGCAAGAACATTCGATTTAAGGCAAATAATCACATAAGACAAGCTTAGAAAGACAAACGGCGCCAGTTAGAGTCAGAGCAAGTCAATTCAATATGGTTCCAAGATTGTTGAAGCTAGAGCAGCATAAGACAAACAGGAGAGAAAATTGTATTTCTTTAAAGAAATCTGGGTGCTACCCTTTGAAGTCTTATAATTCAATTCTAGTCAAGGAACAATTGCTACATTTGCCGACTTTAACCAGGTGCCATTGTTTACTGAAACAGGTCATATTGTATTGTATTTTAGTTGTTTACATTGCTGGCCTGTTAGGAGTTTATCACTGTCATACAGTGAATGCCACATGGTAATAGAAAACTGCATTGGAGATTGTCATTGCATTGCATTGATTTGGGGTAGTAATATCTTGCACCATTGAACTTCATTGGCAAGGAATGTAATAATGTCACAAGCTGCTATATATTTGTGAGTTTGACATTGCATGGCAACTATTTGTCATTTTGTCTATTAGCTGCAATTGTCATTTCTCATTATTGGAAAAGATCAGGAAAATCATTGCATCTGCACCCTTCTTACATTTCAGTCATTTGTGGTTTAGAAGCCTTTTACATTTATAACATCATCATATGCACTGGGAAGCAAAGAGATCACAAACTGCAGTTAAATAGTTTATCAACTAAGTGTTTGACGAAATTCCTGAGGGAGCAAACTGGAAATTTAGAGCAGTTTTTGCAAGGGACTTTGCAGTAAATAAAATGAAGACAATGGAAAATCTGAGAAGTGACCTATTCTCAAAATAATTCAATGATACATTCAATGGTAAACAACTAAGGGACTTGCTGAAAGAAAAGGATGTAGGGAATTGGCTCAATGTAATTGGATTACAACTGAAGTTCATGAAATCTACCAATGATGTTCTCTCTAAGTTGGAGGAAATAGACACATATTTTTCCAAAGTAGATCAGGCAGATTGGATGCTTCTGAATTGGGCTTTGCAACCCTCAATGCTCACATTGGTCCAGGACAAGTTCATGGAACATCCTTGTGAAAAGGTGAGACTTGCAGTTGCTTCTTGTCACAGTGAGATCATAAGGATAACAGCTCCTGTAGCACCCTATAATGATGACATATTGAAGAAGGTTCTACAACTGATTGTAGAGAGCCTGCATGAGCTACACAAAGTCAAAGCCCCTTCTTTTGGTAAGAGGGCTAAGATTTTAGAAATTATGGCCAAGACTAGACCATTTATCATTATGTTGGACCTCAAATGTGATAAATTAATTCTACAAATGTTTCAATGCTTCCTAATTGAAATTAGAAAACATCATCCAGACAATGTGAGGGCTTGTATGCAAACTATTATGTCCTTAATCCTAGATGAGGATGACGATATCTGCAAATGGTTGCAATCAGACTTGTTAGCCATTTGGAGGAAGGAGCAGTGTGTTTCCCCCGCAACTTATGCTTTCTCAAAAGGTTTGGTTGAGCAGAAAATTGGAAAGTTCAAGGAACAGATGACAGCTGCAGAGCTAAATTCTTTCGGTATACAGGGCCTAGGATCACCCAAAAAGAGCAAGAATCAAATGAGGCAAGAGGAGATTTGTTTCACTTGCTTGGAACATTGGTCACTTGATCACATATGTGAAGTTAAAAGGGAAAAAAAAACTATTGCAGCCAAGTAGTGTTGAAAAACATACAAAAAAATGAGGCTACAAAAATTGAAGAGGATAACCTAACCCAAGAAGTGAGCCTATTAGTTCACCCAAAGTTCTCCAAACAAGTGCATGAATCTTCGTGTGATGAGGAATTGCTTAAAGAAGTTTGGACCAGCGATGAAGAGGATAGACCCCAACATATTGAATCAATTGTGGCTTCAAGTAAAGGTTACACAAGTTTCTTTGTAGGTAATTTGGAGATTATGCTTGACGAATCGGTGACATTCAAAAGCGTGTTAAGCATCATATATTGGAGAACCAACTGAAGGTAAATGAAGATAAGATAGTTGCAGCATTAACACATTTTGATGACATGCACAAATTGGTTGAAGGTCACCTTTGGAAGGGACAACTCGAGAGAAGACAAGAAGGGGGTGAAGAAGAATCTTCATATGCTGATTTACAGGTGACCAAAGCAACTATGGAAGCCATGAAATCAAATTATTTGCACTTACTTTCAGATCGAGAGCACCTCCTTAATCTCGCAGAAATTTATTCAGAATCATTGTATAGGAAAGAAGAAGTTGTCAATCTCACCTATGAGCTTGTGGACACTAAGGATACCTTGGAAGCTACTCAAGAGGCTCTACAAAGAGCAGAAAATCAGATTTACGAGCTCAACTTAGAGCTGGGTTTGGCACATTCTCAATCAGAAAATCAGTTTTCTATGACAGCCACATTAGAATGGACAACCACCATTGATGAGCAACCGATGTTTGAAGAAGAATTGATTGAATGCTATGAAGATTCTATGAAAGAATTTGTATCAAATGCTGATTCGTTGAAGGTGAACAACAGTCCTTATGCACATGTTTGTCATAAGATGTCAAATATGAATTTTCAGGTTGACATGGATTCAAAAAATCACTTTGCATATAATCAAGATTGCAAGCCTAATCAGGATGTCTTCATTGTTTCAAGTTTCTCACAAGTGATGATAACAACTGGTTGTATAGATTTGAGTGCACATAGTGATCTCTACAGCACTTGGGAAATGGATGTTGATGAGAATTTACCAGTCCATGAGAGCAAAGGCATTCAGGAAGTGAGTATAAATCAGTTTTTCAGAGTTGTCACTACTGAAAATCGAGAATGTGGTTACATTTGGAGATACACTGAAAACTATTCCTCATGTCATGCTGAGTATGCTTAATGTCATAAGAGATTCAGGTACATACATGGGTGACAGGCGTGCACTTGATAGTAGAGTCTCAGTTTATGTTTATACTAGAGTGACGCAGCGTCAGCATGGTGGTCCCCTTTTGAGGTTGATTTGGAATCCTGGAATCACTTGGGTTTGCTGTTCAACAATTGAGGATGAGGAAGCCAATGTCGGCTTGTTGGGGTTTACTCCCATGGGGGTCCAGTTTATTCTTTTTGGAGAGCAGTTACCTGAGGAGTGGACAGAGGTGGTGCAATATTTGATTGCCTGGCTTACTAGTTGTTATCAGGAAGTCTCTTGTGTTGGCATCCAACAGAGCAATGCTTTCAATGGTTGGTGCTATCGATCTTCTAGGTTGACTTGGGAACCTGGGATCATACTCAATTTCAGTTGGTTCAACATAGTGATCTTGTGGTAGCATCGGAATTGCTTGAGGACAAGCAATTTTGGGAAGGGAGGACTCTAATGTCCCCTTTACTAGCTCGCATTGTATGATGTTGTCATTAGCCTATTTCTCCTTGGTTTTGTAGGCTAACCAGGGCTTTTAAGGAATCTTGTGGATTGTTGGCCTAGACAATTTTCGTTGTAGGTCAATCCGGGGCATCTGGAGGTAGTTTTGGCATACTTACTATTTTTAGTAATTCATCAGATGGGCCCGGGGTCTCCAATGACAGTGCCTTTTCAATGGAAGATTGGTTATTATCATCAGATGATTTTGGTTCCATTGGTTTGATTCATCTCTGCACTAATAAAGTTTAAATTATAAAGTTAAAGCCAATCATTTAACTTTATTAATGTGAGCCTAAAGTTAAGTGGGAAAATGAATAGTAAAAGGGGCCCCTTTATTTTAAAATACATGAGACATAAAAAAAAAAGGCAAAAAGGAAGTTTATGTTTTATCCCACATTGGTCAAAAGTGTGAATGAGCTCTTATGAGAAGCTTATAAAAAGTGTTGCAAGGGCTCATTTTGAGGATGCTTGGTATATGCTTGGTTATTACTTTCTCTTGGATAATTCAGGGAAGCTTTGGCATTCAGCAGGTTTGAGGACATAATCCCTCGAGCTTGGAGGTAGTGGACCGAAACCCATTGTTTGTTGGAGATATCATTCAGGTGTCTCACTTTGTGCTTCAGATTCAAGCTGTTTCTGAGGGTTTGTCAAATTTGCAGTCGCTGTTGTATTGCTGCAAAATATATTTTTATCTGTAAGTTGCCATAGCTGATGTATTATTGCAACTATTTCTGATTAAATGCAAAAGCTGGATTATTTTTGCAGTTATTATTGTGCTGGAATTTCATATCTTTAGAATAGATTCTACAGAAGTTTTTATTTTAAATTAAAAATCTGAAAATTTAATGCAGGAAATTGGGGGTTTTTTAGTCAGATCTAGTTTGGCTCATTACAGCAAATGACTTAGTTGTTAACTCAAATGATGTAGAATATGAATATTGTTTACGCACAGGGATAGATTCAACGTACTACGAGAGTAAATGGAAATAAACTCACAAAACATATAACATGTACACATATCATTTACGAACACATAGTGCACAAAATAATGGTACTTCATTTATTAATGCATTATATTCATAGTACAATCATTCGTACTATCATAACATAAAGATATAGCACAATGTAGCATAATGTCATCCTCACTATATCTCCCGACTACAATGAACCATGTACATATAGTCGTTGGCGGTGGTTGAGAAACCAACCGTTGCGACTCCCCATTACAGCTAATCAACTAGTTGGGGACTTAATCTCCCAAAACATTTAACAAAAAGTATATGAAATATTTGCTGCTAACTATAGTTTTATTTACTTATTATACTTGGCCGACTAATTACACTCTCGACTGACTACAAATATAAACAGAGTTGATCAAAACAATGTGGGAGAATGGCAATAATTGTGAAGCCAGCAACATGAATAATCTAGCTAACAACACTTTCAAGGTAGAAAGTAGATCATCTCGACCTTTGATGCCTACTTTATTGCAAACTGAGGGCATAGCATGAGGAAATCAACAAAATGCAGAAGAGGGTTATGTGGATTGGTTACATGAAAACTAGTTGTTAGGTGAGGAGTTTCCTGCAGCCATGTCTACTAGATTTTGTCAACTTAAGTTGAGAAATAGACCTAAGAGAGATAGAGGTCCTCAAAACTAATATTTACAAAGGAGGTTGGGTAGGTTATCCATCCCCACTTTTGATGGCTCAAACAAATGCATTGCTAGATCTTCGATTCAAAAATTGGATACCTATCTTTGATTAAACCCCATGTTTTGAAAACAAAGCTATCAAATATGCCATTTTGCACTTGGAAGAGAGGTACATGAGTGGTGGTACCATGCTTTGTTGACTCAGGGGCACAATCTTATTAATTCTTATGCTAAGTTTAATCAAAGACTCATAGATAGATTTGACATGAAGTATTGAGAGTTGCATTTTCGAGAGTTAGCCTAGCTAAAATAGATTGATACAATTGATGTTTACATTTCAAATTATCAGAGACTTTCTATCATGGTATCGAGTGTTTCCGAAAGGAGATTGATAGTTATCTTCATTGAGGGGTTATCAAAACCTCTTCGTGGTTGGGTGAAGACTTTTGATCCACCAATTCTTCAATATGCCTTTAAGAGAGCTAGAAACATGGAGTTTTCTAACCAAAAAAGGAAATTTCAATCTAAGTTTCCTCATAAAAAAAGACAAGCGATGGTTTTAAAAGGAGTGGCCCAAGAATTCTAGTTTATTAGATAAGGCGAAGAATGAGTTAAGGAGAAAGAAGTTGTGTTTCTCTTGCAAGGAATCATGGGAATTGGGACACAAAAGTCTAGGAAAAGGCACGTTGCATTATATTAAGGTGGTTTTTGACAGCGAAGAAGAGAAAGTAGAAGATGTGTCAAGCAGTGAATAGAGTGATTCTGAGGAAGAAAAAGTTGATTCAATGGAGCACATTTTAAGGGGAGTTAAGGGAGGTATCGTCGCTACACTCTCAAGTACACTCAAATATAAGTCTTTTAAGGTGAGGGGAGTATTGTTGGGCTAGTGAGTTATAGTGTTGATAGATAGTGGGACAACCCACAATTTCATAGATGAAACCTTGGTGGCAAAGAGAATCCTATAGGTAGAGGACTTCAAAGGTTTCATTGTGATGGTTGTGGATGGGTTTACCATGACTTGTACCAAGAAAGTTTTCCAATTGAGCATTGCTTTGGGTATTTATACAATGATTGATGATTTTCGTGGTAGGTATTAGGGAAACAAATGGTGTTTTGGGAGTTTAGTGGTTCCATTCGCTTGGGAAATATTCTTAGAACTTGCAGACTATGGAGTTGAAGTTCAAAGTGGATGGGAAGAAAGTTGTTCTTAGTGGGATGTCTAGTGGTGCACCCAGGATCATTACTACTAAGTAGATGGAGAGTATTTTGGGTAGCCCAATGTTTTATTTCCACAAACGACACTTTGAATGGAAAGAAGGCATATCATGTAGATATCCAATCTTTGTTCGACAAGCGTGGTGTGGTTTTCAATGACATTCCTCTAGGCAAGTCACCAAAGAAAGGGTTTGAGCACGCGATTGAGTTAGAGGGAGCTAAGCTTGTAATCACTACTACCGTCATCTGAAGAGACATGAGTAGGAAATTGAAAAGGCCATCAAGGAGCTACTAGACATGGGGCACACTAGGCCTAGTTCTCATCCCTTTGTTTCTTTTGTAGTGTTGGTTAGAAAGAAGGATGGGACCATGAGAATGTGCATAGAATACCGTGCAATTAATAAGAAAACAATTAAGAATAGGTATACGATTTCAATAATCAATGAGCTCATCAGTGAACTTCATGGGGTAGTTTATTTTTCTAAGATTGATCTTAGAATAGGATACCATCAAATTCGAGTTAGAGAAGAGGATATACATAAGACTGCTTTTCGTTGTCATTATGGAAGTTATGAGTTTTTGGTCATGTCTTTCAGATTGACCAATGCTCTTGCTACATTCCAATCTTGTATGAATCATGTATTTAACAAGATGTTGCTGAAGTTTGTGGTCATATCCTTTGATGACATTCTATTTTACAAGACTTGGGAAGATTTACTTTGGCACATTGATGAGGTATTGGGTATTATGGAAGTACAGTCACTATTGCTAAGGCCTCCAAGTGTGAGTTTGGCATGGCATAAGTTTTATACTTGGGACATCTGATTGGTGTTAATGGAGTTAAGGTTGATAAGGAGAACATTTAGGCTTTTCTTGATTGGCCACCATTGAAGACCATGACACACTTGAGAGGATTCCTTGGGTTATGCAACTACTATAGGTGATTTGTCAAAGGGTTTTCATAGTGAACAACACCCTTGATAGATTTAACTAAGAAAGGATCATTCTCTTGGACAAAACAACTCAATAGGTATTTGATAGACTCAAGAAGGTGATGAGCACTTGTCCAATGTTGGCATTTCCGAAATTTTCTCAGCCCTTTGTCTTAGAATATGATGTATCAAGAGAGGGAATTGGAGTTGCGTTTATGCAAATTAAGCACTTGATAGCTTTTGAGAGTCAAAAGCTCAAAGATGTTGGGAGGCACTATTCCACTTTTGATAAAGAAATGCCCATGATTATGCATGCCTTGGTGAAATTTAGACAATATTTGGTTGGAGGGAATTTTGTAGTGAGAACAGATCACAATAGCCTAAAATACTTCTTGGAATAGAAGGACTTGAATGAGCCACAATAGAAGTGAGTAAGAAAAATACAAGGTGATGACTTTGATATCGAATATGTCAAGGTAAGAAAAATATAGTAGCTGGTGGTTTCTCTAGAAGACCCACTTTATGCTATATATTTGAGATATCAGCTAATTGGAAGGCTCATTTGTTGGTTTACTCAAAAAATACACTAGCTTGTCATATTTTGGATGGGAAGATTCAAGATGGTAGATATAAGGTCTTAGATGATATCGTTTATTACAAGAATAGGATTTATTTGGTACCTAGATCAAAATTGAAAGAATAGATTTTGAGTGTTGTTCATGATACACCTTTAGCAGGCCATTAGGGATACTTTAAAACCTACAAGTAGGTGAGAGAGAGAGTTTTGCTTGGAAAGGACTGAGAGATGATGTCCTCAGACACATTCGGGAGTGTGTAGTTTGCAAGCAGAACAAATCTAAGCACACTTTCCCAATAGGTTTATTGCAGCCTTTGCCTATTTGTGAGTAGAAATGGCAGAGCATATCAATGGATTTTATCATATGTCTACCCAAATTGAAAGGTAAGGATTGTATTTATGTTGTGGTGGACAGATTGACCAAGTATGCTCACTTTTATGCCATATCTTCTGAGTATAAGGCTCTGTAGGTTGCAGATTTGTTCTTCAAAGAGGTGTTTAGGCTCCATGGGTTGCCTAAAAACATTGTTAGTGGCTGGGATAGCAAGTTCCTGTTTACTTGCTAAGTGACTTGAGCGATTAACACAAAGTAAACAAGAATGTATAACAGCAAGAATACAACATATCAATTACACAGACATTGCACAAAATATGAGTTGTATTCATTTATCAGATAAACCATAAGTACATCATACATCAAAAATGTTTGGTCCCCGACTACAAGTGATTCATCAAATATATAGTCAATCAATGTTGGTTGAGGACACCAATCATCGGCAACAACTCATTACAACTACCCAACCGCTGGGGATCAATTTCTCGATTACAACATATACTAATTCCTTTTGGTGTGCACAAGTATTATTTATTTATATTTTTACTATTTGGCCGACTAACATAATTAATTACTTACGGTACGATCGACTAGATCAGACCCCCCAAAAAGAAAGTCGTCTTCCATATGACATTACAACAAAATGAGGCTTGCAATAGAAGAATTGACTAGTGGGAAGAGGGAGGGTGAGAGGACGCCCCTGAATGGATGGACGTCGGAGTAGAAATTGGCGAGCGTAGCTCTCATTGCCTGTGAACCTCTTCCGTATGTATCCACAACTAATGCTCTACCATAATATCCCGCTCCTTGGTTGCCTTTATCATGTTTGCAGCCTCCATCACCTATTGTTTGGCTTTATACACCTCCTTTTCCTTTGCAGCTAGTTGAGCCTCCATGTCTGTCATCTTCTGCTCTGTCTCCCTCTCCATCTCTGACACATTGGCCTCTAAGGCCGATGCTCTAGTTCTCTCAGTGATGGTGAGATGTGTCTATTGAGTAAGTTGCTCCTGGAATTTCTTCATATGCTCAACCAACTCCTCTCGTACTTGTTGTGCTAGTTGTAGAGCCTCAATCTTTTCGTGCTCTGCCTCATGTATAGATGCCATTTGTCACTTCAACCTATAGAATACATCACTGAAGGATGCCTCTATGCCAAACAAGGCTGAAATCAACCGGCCATCTCTCCCTCCCATTGAAGGCCTCACTGGATGCCAAGCCCTTTGCATCGTTGGGGTCTCCTCTCCAAGCCATCCTCCGGTAGTGAAGCAATGGGAGAACTCCTCACACCCCATCTAGACAAACACCAATATCGTCTGTATCTCCCTCGCCACCATCAGAGACTAGCTTATGTCAAGCCTTTTGGATATTTCTCCTACTTCATGCATGACTGCTGCCATAGCCTAGAGCTCTTGAACATACCTCTAGACCATCCCTAGAGGGTTTGATGTATACAACTTGGAGACCTCAACAATCAACCCCTTCGTTCTGCTCAACTCATCCTCCTCTTCGCTTGATGGGTTTGGCGATGCTAACTCCTTTTCCGCCCTAGGGGTCTCATGTCTTTGCAATGGTCGCCCACTCTCTTGAGTATGGACTGCCCTTGGTGTTGTGTTTGTACCGAACCTAGTTTTGCACCGTTCGTCCTCATAGCTAGGTGGTCCTATTGTACCCCCTCCCTCCGTCAACATGGTTGTAAAGCTCTACTATGGACCCTCACCCTCCGTCACCATGTGTGTGCACTCCTATTCTAGACCCTTGACCAAAGCTACTGGTGATGGGAATGCTAGAACCTCCAATGGTAGCCTGACTATGTTCAACCAATTGTCTATCTGTGCCACATTGGTAGGTGTAGGGGTCTTTGCTAGCAATGCATCTGATGGTGCAAAAACCGTGACCAATGCTATTGGCGGTGCACCTGGCATTCCTCTTGCTGGTGCTAGCGGTTCTGCCGATGAGGTTGGCGATGCTCTTGATGCACTGGGGACTCTGGCTGATGTTGTTGATGCACTAGGTAGTTTGGCCGATGCACTTGGCAATGCTGGCAATGTCTCCGATGGTGCAACTGATAATGCCACTAATGATGCAACCATTGATGGTGCAACTGGTACTACCACCAATGGTGTTGGCAACATGAAGGTCACTGGCTGCAGGGGTGGTAGTTTGGTGGTGGTCGTCATTGTCACTGGGATTATGTAATGTCCCCATTTTGCGAGCATCAGAGTTTGGTGGATTTAGCCTATTCCTGACCCTTGTAGGCTAGTATGTCTGGATAGAGGGTCCTGTGTGGCAGTTACTCGGTGATTAGAGACATTACTCTTCAGCTAGATTCAGTGTTTGGCCTTTGCACAGGTTATTTGACTCAGATTGGCACACTTACTATTTATAGTAAGTTACTATTTTGGGAGAGTCAGGGTTCCTATTAATAGAAAAACACCTGAGCAGAGCATATTGGCAGTATCGACCTTGATTGGGCCTTTGCAGCTGTTTCTAGACTCAGTTTCACATACTTACTATTTATAGTAAGTCATTGTTCATGGTTTCTATTTTTAGACGGGCATCCGATCACATGGAGAACAGGGAGAGTCGACTCCTGGCTCAGACGGCTTAGCAATCAGACAAGTACATCAAGAGATATTAAAGTTTAAGTGACTTAAGTGATTTATTTAATATTTTAATATTATTATAAAGTTATAAAGTTATAAAGTAACTTTATAATAATAAAGTCACTTTAATATATTAAAGTGCGTTAATTGAATAATTTAATGTGGGAATAAATCTTTTATCCCACATTGGCCAGGAAGGTGTTTGAGCTCTCCTAAGGAAAGAATAAAAAGAGAGGTAAGAGCTCATTCTCAGCACCCAGTTGATGAATATTATTTTGATTGATTTTTATTGTGGAGCCTAGGGCTTTTGCAATTTTCTTCTTTTGATCATAGGAAACGAAAACTTCCTATTGATAGCATAACTGAGGGAGTGAAAGATCTCTTAAAGGGTTGCAATTGAGGAGAGGATAACTCCGTCCTTTCATTTGTGCAAATTGGTGAAGTTTTCTACAAGGGTTTTAAAAGATAATCAATCCCAGGTCAGAATTAGTGTTGGCTGCTACAGTAAACGTGAATAGTAAAATGCTACAGTAAAACGCTACAGTGGTGTGCATATTTGTGGAGTTAGAGGTGCTTTGCATTGAGGATTATTGTATCATTCATTGGCAGCAATTTCTTCATGTTATCAGATCATTTAGAGGGCAGGTTGCAGGTCTGATATAAATTTTATCAGGGAATTACAGTCGTAACTGGGACGCCATTGGAGGCTCGATTTTGCTTGTGGAGCCACATATGTGCATCGATTCTTCTCAAGGCTTTGTGCGCCCTCCTTATGGGAGCATAGTGATGATATTTGGTGCTTGAGACACCATATATATGTTGCAAATTATTTTAAATCTGATATCAGACCAGAACAGGGGCGGCTAGGTGAAATAATTCGATTTGCATAGAAAAAGGCTCACCTTGCTTAGAGTGTGATTCCTACATCAGCTCTTACCTTGGGCGACTCCATATAATCAGGTTCCTTATCATTTGGCATTAGTAACATAGCATATTGTATTGATTTTATTAGTCAGCTGTAGGTGTGCATGCATGACAGTCATTGAATAATTTGTAATTGCCAAGAGTCTTGGCTATCTTATGCAAACCATGTAATGATCTTTCATTTTATAAGTCAAGGAGGAATAAGTAGTTGAGCCATCATTGTTTCTTTAAGCATATTGTACATAATTAGTTTGCATGACAAATGTTCAACACAATGTCACTTGGCTGTAAGTGAACATTTTGCTCTTAGAAATTATATATTTGCTTGGGGAAAGGTTAAAAGAAGTCATTTATGCATTGGGATATGAACTTAGACATCATAGAAATCATTTGAAAACATTCCTTATGCATTTTTCATCTATTACAAAGCATTAATATCAGACCAGTAAGCTGGAAGTTTGCATTCGAATTGTTTAACAAAATTTCAAGGGAACAAAGATGAGTTTTGAGTCAGCTTAGGCTAGGCTCACCACAGATTGCTTCATCTATGTCCATTTCTGGTGTTGATTGTGCATCCCTTGCCAACAATACCTCTTCTTTTGTTGATGGTGTGGTGGTCGATGTCGAGGAAGACAACTCAATGGGCTCCTCCTTCACACTGTCAACTAATAATGTCCAACGATGTCCAGTAAAATGTAGTTGGGAGTGATGGATCTATTTGGGCCGCCAGTTGCAACTTCCCCATTTGTTAACGGGGATGTGTGTATGGATGGCATCTAATAGGGACGCAATCGCATGCTACGTCATATAGAACACCCTATGCTTCTGTGATAGAAATTCTCTAATCCTTGACCAATTGTACACCTTCTCAATGCTTAGTCCTACCATATAATAAACCATCTGTATTGCTACATCTGAAGCTCTATTGCCTCTCGTCAGTTTGCAGTTCATGAGGTCCATAATGCACTTCCAGTCCGGTGTGGCTAGGAAGTTTTTTCTCAACCCTTGATTTCCAGCATTCCAAGTGTTATCTCTCTCCTATTGGGTGAGGTCGGGTTTGCAAACCTCTTTACAGATGCCTCATGTTGGCATTTCAATTCGCACCTCTAGAATGTGGATTAGAAACAAACAGCTATGCACAGATAAACTGCTCTTCGATTTAGGTTGGGAAGCTCCCTCTTTGTTGATGTTGTTTAAAAGAAAGTAAACTAAAACTAATTTGCCTATCTTTTTTTTCAGCTAAGAGCACAAGGTTATAAAACTCAAGCGTCGTAGCTGAGATTTTCTCTATTGGAAGTTCAACTACGACTAAGCCTACTCTAATGATGTTTCTAACTTCTCAAGTAAACGCAGAGCAAGAGAGTTAGAAATGAACAAGGAAGGTGTAACGACCTATCCCTTGCGTAAATTAAAATTTTTCAAATCTCACTTTAAACATGTAAAGGTAACAAGTAACAAAGATAATACAACAAAGATAATAATGATTACCAACTAAGCATAGTGTTGTGTCCTACACAACTAGAACCTTGCTATTTCACAATCTCGAACTAGTACTAGGATCACAATGAACTGACAGTGTAGTCTCAACAATCTCATACCTAAGTGGATGTCGTACCTTTCACTACTTTGGCCAAAGTATTCTCATTCAGTACTTCGAATGAAAGTCATCTATCATAAACACTACTCAGGGCCGATTTGACTTTGGGCTATCTTATTCTACGCGTAGGCTATGTCCTTCAATGGGTTCAGTTTACCCCAGACCTCCTTCCTCAAATAGTCTACTAGAAATGAGCCAATAAACAAGTATCTAATATCCTAACTCCCGATTCCGGAAATCTTTATCCTAGGAGTAAAGCTTGACAGAGTTAACCTAATAACATAAGCTAAGGAGCATACTTGATTTGACGTCATTTCGTTCCTAGTAGATATTATTTACTCTACGTATTCTCCATATACGGAGATCATACAAAATGCAATATTCAATCAAATGCACATAAAACCTCTCTTTTAAATCTTTTTCCATTATTTCTCTATAATGCAAGGTAAGTAAAGCTAATCCCTTAAGCTCCTTACACATAACTCCCCTTTTATGATAAATGAACTATTCCCTTAAGTTCTTTTCACATAAATCCCCTTTAATGCATATCTAGTAAATGTTTTGCTTTATAGTTCTATTATTTTTTAAAAACTAAGTAAAACAAACAAACACAAGATAATAGAAAACAAGTCTCAAATTGGAATTACAAAATGAAGAAAATCCATGCCTGTATTTAAAAGCTTCTCCTTTCAAAATTGTTCTTCCAATCGCTCTTTGAATCGAGCTGCCAGAATCTCAATGATTTCTCACTCTATAACAATTCCCTATCAATCAAATCTCAAAAGTGTATTCTCCACTAATTCCTTACTAAACACAAAACTCACAATGGTATCACTCTAAGCTTAATTTGGGAAATTTACCGTTAATGACAATTGCTGGTAAAGTCACTGTATTTTCCAACTCAGCAAAACAGAGTATGCAAACAGCTTAACGAATTAGAAATAAAAACTCTGAGAAAATGCTAAACACGGATTGCACAAGTGGTAGAAAGTAAATGGCATGGTGTCTATATTTATAGGCCCGAAATGCAACAATTTTCCACTTAAGAAGGCACATTGGATGACAACACATAGCCCAGAAATATTCAAAAGAAGTCCTGGCGGGTTTCTAAACCCTTATCAAAAATGGAGGTGATTCGTCATTATTTGAGCCAGCAAATCATGAATAATTCAACTCAAAAAGGTAAAACACCACCTACAGGAACTCATCTGTTTAGGCGCCCATGAGGAAATGACTCACCATTTTGTGAATTGGTCAAGGCAAGACTGCATACACCTCATCCCTTCTCTTGTTGCGTCGCCCATTTTCTAGTTGGGTTGAATTTCTCTTCCCAAGAGAATCGCTCCTCCCAGGTGCGTGAGTTTTCAGCGCCATGTTTCTTCACGGAAAATGTTTTCTTTTATTTCCTCTTTGCTTTCATTTCGAATAGTTTCCTAAAGTCTAAAATGAAATATTTCACTTTGGTGTGCTTTGTCAAATAAATTCGATTCAATTTAAAGACATTATTTCCTTTTTATAAAGTCTTCAAATGTAATAATCCCATTCGTAGAGTTTTCACGAGATTGTGTGTTTCAATAAAAACTCCAAATATTTAATACTTCATACTTGACTTATTCAAATATTTCCAAAGTAATAATATTAAGTCTTTAAATAAGACTTTACTATGCAAAGTAAAAATCGTTTTACAATTTTACCAAGGTATTTTAAAATTCAATTTCCAAAATTACCCAAAGTAATATAAAATTGATTTCCCAAATTACTTATGGTAATAATATTAAATTCAATTATTTAATATATATATATTTATATATTTCTATTATACATTTATTTACTCCAATATATATGTATATATATATATATATTTAAATATTACTATTTAAATATACTTAAATATATACATATATGTATTTAAGTAAAACTATAATATAATATATACTTATATATTATTAAATATATAAACATTTACATATTTAAATATTTACACTTATATGTATTAATTGTTAAATATGTATATTGCGAGCTAGTCAGCATACTTTCAATATACATACTTACGTATTCGTGTAAATATGAATATATGTAAATTCCAATAAAATATTATTATTAACATCATTATTCACAGGCAATAGGTAACGTGGGTATGTATATATATGTTTATCACTGTACGCAGTGTACACGTAAATGTATGTATACCATGTCGACACGTACGTATGGGCATATCCATCTGCCGAGCATACGTATGTATTGACATGTATATACATATGGATACGTGTACATTATATACATGTATACACATACTCACTCGACCTATTAACATATATCCATTCACGTTTTCCACATTAAGGTCAAAGCACAGTAAGTCAGACAAATGAGTAATCATCACTTTCAAAGCATAAAGAAGTAAACATAACTCCTAATGCCTAAGGATGACTTATCTAGACCAACATAACTGACTTGGTTTCTTAGAGCCTATACTGACGTATGTGTATTCTCAATTGGTAATCGTTATTGTTTACTAGACCACGCTCCTCCCCGAATGATGTCTCTCCTCTGTCCGGAGGAACAGTCTTCATACCTGCACACCATGACATGACATCGGCAGTCATATGCTCATAAATGGGTAAAAACATCTCACAAGTTAGAATAACATTATTCCATAATTGTATGCAACATTTAATCAAGAATTAAATCAATAGAAGTAACAATCAAATGAAACCATCATTTAAACAGAACATCATTATTGATAACAAGAACATCATTGTTTTATTCATCATATTGATTCATCTGTTACAATCAATTTGCCCTATGAAATAATAGCTATAGAATTCAGGGTGTAACAGAAGGATTCTTTGACATAAATACTTAAATAAACTTTCTCTCAACACACATCTACTTACTTTCAATGCAAGCTGAATGTAATGTCCCCGTTTTTAGCGCTTCACTTTTCAGTGATTGATAGCCTATTCCCAGTGTGCTGTCAGCCAGTCAGTGGCAGAATTAGGGTTTCCGACTGCTTGATGGGTTCTCTTGAAGATTCAGGGTTTTGCTTGTTGGAGTTTGGGTGTTTGGATTCTGGATTCCTTCTGGGTTTTCAGAGAGCTTCGCAGAGGTATGACTTGCAACTGCGTCGGGCAACCTTTCCGAACTTACTATTTTTAGTAAGTTATGACGGTTACATCTTGAAGTTTGGGATTTTGGATTGCGGACTCTTTTTGGGTTTTCAGAAAGCTTCGCAATGGTGTCGCATGCATTGCATTCCGAGCAACTTCTTGAATTTACTATTTTTAGTAAATTCTATTTTTAGCAGTGGTCCAGTCAGCATTAGCTCAGCAGGCTTTCCTCTTCTGGCAGTTCAGTTGGTAATATTGTTTGGGCCTTTTGATGCATTTTCTGGAGAGATAAGTATTTTAATTAAAATAATGTTATATTATAACGTTATAACCCCTTGGCCTAGCTGTATAACTTTAAGTTATTTTAAAAAGGGGGACTTTGAGGGTGGTCATCTCATGGGGAAATATTTTAATATTTCTAAAGTGAATAATTGCTTAAGAGAAATTGGACGCCAACCTTTGGAGAAGAATATGTTTTATTTTAAAGTGATTTTATCACTAAAGAAAAGGTACGCCCTTTTGAGGAAGCAGCCAAGTCAAAGTCAAAAACCTAAAAAGGTCTTGAAGTGGGGCGCACCTTCTAGAGGTTTCTTGAGATTCTCTCAAAGGGTCTATATAAGGAGGCAGTTGCTCTTCATTTTGTTATCTTTTGTCTACCTTATTGTTATGCTGCTGAAATACTTTCAGAGTTACTTCGAGGGATGCATACCTCCTAGCCATTTCTCTTGGTTTCGTGCTTGAAAGATAGCACCTAGCTAAGGCTTCAGAGACTGCTTTTCATCCAGACAAGCAGACAGATCATCAAGGTTGAAGATTTCAAAGATTTTGTCAGTTTTGCATTTGCTGGTTAGGGTTTGGCTGAAGTAGAAATCTGCTCATAAGTCTTTGCATGAATTTTTGTTGGTTCTGGGTACTTTACATATGGCTTCCTCATCCTAGGGCGCCCCTCTTTGGTGAGTTTCAGATTTTATTATTGAGTGTATGATTTTATCTTCTCAAAATCGCCCTTCTCCTTGGCCGTACCATTCAGGGCTGTCTTGGGAAGTGTGCCAAAAAATAATATCACAGTTTGTCAGTAGTTTCTCAGTTAGGTTTTCATTGTCAGCATTCTAGCTCTCGTTTGCATCTAGTTTTAAGTGATTTGGTTGGGTTTTGAGTGAGTTATGAGCTTTTTAGTGGGTTACTGTGTTGCTGGTTGGTGTTTCCAGAATTGCTGATTTTATATCAGACTTCCAGAAGTTCAGTTCAAGCATTGTTTTATCAATATTGTGAAGTCAAATAAGTCGGAACAACATTCTATCAGTTGTTGCTTTGGTTTAACAGTTTGTAACACTTTGTAATCTGCAGATTGTGCATTGTAAGGCTGTTAATAGTAGTACTATTTCAGTCATTTTTATATTCTGCAATTACTTAGTTTTAGAGCAGCAAACCTAATAATCTTTGGACGGTTTACCGCCAGAGATGGGTGAATGAACTACACACTTAAAGTTCTTGGATGGTATTCCGCCAAGAAGGGAATTGAAGCTTTGCACTTCTTACATTGTATTCGCTCCCGCTGAATAAGTGGTAGAGCTTTCTTTCAGCATTGTATTTACTTTTGTTACTCCGCCAGATGGTCGCTACTTGCCCTACTGGGGTTTGAAAGCACATCCGTGGTGTTGAGTCTTTCAGCATTGTATTTACTTTCTGTTACTCCGTCATATGGTAGCTACTTACCCTAGTCGGGTCGGAAAGCACATTCTTGGCGTTGAGTCTTTCTTTAACTGCTGGTTTTGTTTTGGACTAACCCTAACGGGTGCTTCTTGCATTAGTGTGTTCATTGAAATAAATTGAAAAAATTTGGTCCGGTTCATTACACTGAAATAGAGATCATATAAGTATAACACATGAAACATAAATCTGAGACATTATATCAGGGCAAAGTAAGCACAAGACTTTATTTCTCAAATTTCAAAAACAAAAGATTACACTTTTAGGACAGCAAGATTGTAGCCAAATAGGCTTACAGTTTAGCCATCAAACTGGAATACATTGACACAAGATACATGCACTAAACAATAACTTGCAGCTAAAGAGGCATGCAAGCTTGCTCTTACACAAAGTGAACATGAAACTGAACAACAAATTGAAGGAAAAATAGGCTCAACAATTTGCTATCACAATAACCATTCCAAAAATAATGGGCAATGCTACCCTTATTTGTACACAAGCGGAGGAGTAGGGAACCCTAAAATCTCCTTGCTTTTACAACTAAGACTTGCCAACATGCAAGCTTTATTTTTAAATTTAAACAAGATAACTATCTAACAACCTATAAAAGCATAAAAACAGGGAATGCCAACTATTACAACTTGTTTTCTTTCTCTTCTTCAAAGAGTGGATAAGAATTGAGATAAGAATAGAAAGAAAGCTCGAAGGAAGCTTCTAGATGATTGTTGCTTTAAAGCTCGACCACATCTGCCAAAAAGCTGATTTGTTCTTGACTTCAAGTGGAGAGTGCGGCATGCTGTAAATAGAATGTTGATCTGCCTTGAAAAAGCAATTTCTCCAAAAAATAGTTGGGACCTAGGTTTTGTAGAAAATCACATTCCGGAGAAACCCAGATGCTCAGAAACTAAAAAAGCTAAATCCATCTTGAAAAAGCGGCCAAAAAGCAGTTTCTAGAAGGGGGAAAAGTTTCTCAATGTTCAAGAGGATGAAAAAGTGGAGAGACCCATGTGATCAGAAACGAAAAAAGTTGAGTGGTTGTTTTGAAAAACCAATGCCCTATGAGTTTGGAGCACGAAAAAGCGTTTCTCCTTGCTCACTAATCTCGGAACCATGAAGAACACCGAAAAAGCATGTCATTTGGATCTTCAAATCTTTGTTGAGAGAAAAGGAAAAATCTTCTTGCTCTGGACACCAACCTGCAAAAATGAATAATGGAAGACAAAAGCTCTCTTAAATAGGTTTTTAGGATAAAAACTGCTTTCAATCTCTAGTTTTAAAACTTCTTGAAGCTAATCCTGAGCAGGTGCATCGAACTTGGACGTCTTTTCTTCTTCTTGAAATTTTGAAAATTTGAAAAATTTGTGTAAGGCGTGAGAATTTGGGCGCCACCCTTGGAGGGCTTAACCATTTTCATGAAATTCCAACTTTTGCTTGTGTTTTGACCCCTGTTTAACTTTGATTTCTGGACACTCGGTGAATCCCATGATCTAGTAGAATGATCCATCGTGGAGCCTGAGCGAATTTGATGAAGTTTGTTTGGAGGCATCTTTTCATAAAAACTTCATCTAACCCCTCAAAAAGTTGGGCACCCCTGGCTACCTGGGTCGCCCAAGCTTACCAGTGTGAGCCATTTTTATGTTCTTCAAGTTTTGCTTACTTTCTTTGATCTTCTGATGATTTTGCAATTCTGGATGATTTGGAAGTCCGACAAACTGTTGGCTGGGCTCGTTGGATGGCCTGATGAATTCTGAATGGGGTTCTCTGGAGGCTGGATCCTCTGAAAACTAAATTTGGGGCCTCAAAATCTTGGGCGCCCCTAGCTACCTAGGGCGCCCAACTCTTCCAGAGTTAGTTTATTTTTTGAGATTTTTCACTTTGCTTTTGACTTTTGACATTTTCATGGTTTTACCCCTCCGATCAGTCGGAGATATCTGATGCTTGTCAACTCCGATGGACCTACTGACAGTTGCATTGGAAAGCCTGGTCAAGACTGGAGAAGTCATGTTGGGAACTACAACTGCAAATTCATCCATTTGATGCCCCAAAAGCTTGGGTGCCTATCTCCTTCTAGGGCACTCAAGATCTCCATAGTCATTTTTCTTCAGTTTTCGACTTTGAAGCTTGAGACCTCATGTTATGCCTTCTGTTCATTCTAAGTTTGCCGAGAGCTGACGAATCCAATGATCATGCCAAGATATTCACTGCGAAGCTAGCAGAATTCTGAAGAGATTGAGCATATTTGCAAACCCTAACTGCTCGATTAGGGCCTCCAAACCCTAGGCGCCTATCTTCTCTTAGGGGGCCCAAGTTCTCCAAACTTAGAAATTTTTTTGATGATTTCATGATTTGAATTTTGCTTCTTGGTTGAGACCTCTCCGTTTGATCTTCAATCCCGGATGACTGCGCTAATGGACTCACTATGGAGTTGAGAAGATTCTGAGCAATATTGTCTGGGAGCACAAACCCTAATTCCATCATTTGATCTCTTGAAAAGTTGGGTGCCTATCTCCTTCTGGGGCGCCCATTCAACTCTCTCCTTGTTTCACGTGCTTGTCATTGCTTCAATCGCCGAAGATTGAAAATTTTCTAAGGCATGAGTGTTTGGGTGCCTAGACTAAGCTGGGGCACTTGAAGCTTCCAAACTTACCATTTTTTCTCAGTTTTCAAGATTCTTCAACTGCCATTCTCCATTTTTCGTCTTCGATCATCTATTGTAGTTTCTTGATCTAAGCAGTGCTTGAGACTCTAAATCTGACACTTTGCTGTAGACTGACCTCGATTAATGACCTTGGAGCTCTTGAAAAACTTTTGAAAATGCAGAATAGACCCACTAGGTAAAACTGATTTTTTGATGATTCTGACTGCACCAGCCTGATGAGAAAGTATTTTTGACCAATCAAAATCACTTTGAACCCTAGTAGCCAAACTTTCTATTTCTAGAAATTTTCTAGTTTTAGAAAATTTTGCCAACATCCATTTCGAAAGAAACCTAGAAAAAGATCTATTTTTAGAAAGTTTCTAAAAATAGAAATTTTCCTAAAATTTAGGGCCAAAAAATTGAGATCTGGGTTTTGTAGACTTCGTCACTCTGAGCAGACCCAAATCATCAGATTTTGAAAATTGCGAGTTTTTGACCCTCATGCAAGACATGAAAACCCCAATTTTGACCTTTTTTGACAAATTTGACCAGACTTTTAACCATTTCTGCAAAATGCCTAAGTGTACCAAAAATTTTAATTTGGGGTACAACACCTTATGTTGTGTGAATTTCTCAGTTGGTTTGTTCACCCCTGTGCCTGTTGCTTAAATCCCAAACTGTGATGTCCCCACTCTAGTCAGGTCTCGGGAACAGTGTGTTAGCCTTTTCTTGGACCCTTGTGGGCTAGCTGGATTGGTTAGAGGGCCAGTGGTGTTTTCTGGAGGAGTTGATCATTCTCGTTTTCAGAGCTCAGTGATTGGTTCACAGCAGGCGTAAGCAGTTCAGGAGTTGACAGCTTCTGATGGCACAGGAATATTTGGAGTTTTGAGAGAGTTATGGATTTTTAAGTGATTTGAGTTAATTAATTAACTTAATGCTTTATTATAAAGTCAAATTGACTTTATATATTTTATATCACTTAAATATTCCATAAAGGTGATTTAAAATTTAAATCACTTAAAATATTAAAGTGACGTCCAAGTATTTAAGTCAAGACTATTGAAAAAAGACTTAAATGTATTTTAAAAGATTTAAATCTTGGAAAGGGCGTATCTTTCTTGAAAGTCGTGCCTTTTTGCATATAAGGCATTTTGGCAATGAGAAATTCACTTCTTGAATATTTCGACTTTGCCTTTGGGTTTTTTCCTGTACTTTCCTCTGTGATCAGGGTTTGAGCAATATTTCCATTGGAGAACGGAATCTCTTCATTGTTGAGCATTTCTGAGGCTGTGAGAGACCAGTTGAAGTAGTGCATTGGTGAGAGCTTCATTCAGAAGTTCTATTGAGCTTGATCTGTGTTTCTATTGAGTTCCTTTATCAGTTTTTAGGAGGGTTTTGAGAGATGGCGTCTTCCTTTCATCTGGCAGACACTCTACTTCATGGTCGTACCTTCTGAGTGGGAATTTTGGCTTTTTGCTTGAAGTGCGTGGCTCTTTGTGCAAGGGCATTTGGACTTTTCTTGGAGAAACGCCTTCCTTTTTGAGGGTTTTTCTTCATCTTCTTTGGCGTTTGGCTTGTACTTATCATCTGCCTCAGTTTTCAAGCTGGACTTTGCAATTTGTAGCTTCCTACACTGGATTTTGTCAGTTTTTCACCATCTTGGCTGGCGAACTGGACTACTTTCTTAAATAAACAATCTGGAAGCTTTCGGGTATGTGTATCATTTGTGATCTATTTGTTTCAGTTAAATAATATCTTCTACACTTTCATTCTGAAGAAAATAGCTCAGTTTCACATTTTATGAGCAATTTATATGATGCGCTCCTTCTCTTCTGTCTATAAACTTTCTCTAAAAATCTAAAAAACACATTAAGACTTAAGAAAGTACTGGGGTTTGAATTGAGAGCCAACAGGGCTCATCACACAAACACCCTCTGAAAGTCGGCTAGCCAAAATGAAAGTCATTGTGCACCCCTTGTAATCAATGATTGACTTATGTACATGCCTATAGTAATTGTTCACCATTGCCTTAAGGAAGGGCTCGAACTCCTAAGCATTAAAAAATGGAAGTAATACTACTTTATCTACCTGAGCATGTTGGAGGGCGACCTTGAGGATGTGATCATCCTGAGTGCTTTGCCACCACTGTTTGCATTCACTTTTGGTTAAGTTTGTTGTACCCAAACCAAATTTTTTGCTTCATTAAGGCATTTTGCATTTAAAAGTCTAAACCTTGCTAATTTGTTGTAAAACACAGTTTTGGGCAATGTCAAGCATGGAGTTTTTGTCAATAGTTTGTCAGTCAAAGTCAGTTATATTGGTCAAAACCTGAAGCAGAGACTCAAAATGTAGATTTTCACGATGGAGGAGCATCTCAGACGACATTTCATATTGCAGACGGTCATGTTAATGATCGAAACAGAGTTTTTAAAGATCAAATCAGGGAGATTTCTCAGAGGAAAAGCCCAAAAGCGCAAGTATAGCTCAGGGGCGCCCAGCTTGTTGGAGGTCAAGATTCTGGTTAAAATGCTCAAGCATCCAGTCAATCTCTTCAGAACTAGTCTGGCTATCCGTCGAGCTATCCAGCGAAGCATTCCGAGAACCACAGCTCCGGTTATCAGCGACAGAAGTCAAAATCCCTAAATTTTAGGAGATAAGAATTTTGCTCTTTTCAGGCAAAAGCGCGCCTCTAGCCTGAGGGCGCCCATCTCAAAGCAGGGGTAAATCTTTACAGTTTCGTTGCCGGACGCAGTCAATCCGTTCACAACTAGTCTGCTTATCCGACGAGATATCAAGTGCAGTCATCCGAATCTCAGATTTCAGGCGGCAGTCATCCAAAGATCAGCTTAAAATGGAGTTTTCATGTTTCTGAGCTTCTCCGTTTATGCCCAGTGCAAGTACAAGCCAGGGGCGCTGGCTTAAAGGACCCTCCAGATGCCAATATTTGCAGACAGAGTCTTCACAACATCAGTAGTATACTAGCCCAGCTCCGCAACGCATCATTCAGCTTGTCGATCCGACGTTCCTGTGGTCGTGGCGGAGATTCTACCGAGCACGTAATTTTACGGGCGGACCAACAAATGGTTTTCAGTGCATTTTCATAGTCTTAAGGCGCCTAGCCTTTAGGCTGGTCAGATGAGCCCGTTCGCGTTCGAAGTCTTCACAACTATTGAGCGTAGTCAATTTATCTTCCCAACGAGCACAGCCGTCAGCCTTCAGCATTTGGCAGTCGCTCGTGCGTGCGAGGTCTTTAGTGTAATACTGTAAAGAGAAGACGCTCGAAAAATGGCTGTCTGGGAGCGGTAAACATAAATAAAATACGCACTGGAGTTTTTGAGGTCTTAGAAGCAGTTTTTTTGCCTCGTCACCTCCAGTGACTTCTCTTAAGGGCCCTCCTGGCTGTCCGTTAAAACAGATAATGCCTGAATCGGGTCATCCCAGCTCCAGATATCAGCCGTCAAAGTAGGGTGTTTTGATGACGTTTGTTTTTCGTCGAAATGACAAAAGTGCAACCTTGAGCCAGGGGCGCTTTTCTTTTTGAGGCCCTTAACACAGCTTTTAGCTGTCGTGGATACAGCCGTTGGATGCAGAATATCTCAGTCATGCCGTGAGCTTCGTCTCGTATCAGCAGGGTTCACCATTCACCGTCGTGACCGTTTGAAAGCGTCCGAGATGGCGGTTTAGGAAAATGGCGAAGTCACGGGGCAAGTAAACAATTTGTCGAGTCGCTAATTTTTCAAGGGTTAAGCGATGGATTTTGCGGTTGTGTGTCTCCCGGTGAACATTTCTTCCTTGTTCGATGAAGCTTTCCATTGATTATCACCGGTCGGTCCTGACATCTCCGGTCATCCGGAAATCAGTGTCGAAGTTGGCCAGTCGTGACAGTGCTGTCAGCTATTAAATAGGGAGTTAGTAAAAAATGAAGTATCTTGAGCAAATGGACGCCTATATGCTCATGTGATGACTTTTCGGAATCAGTAAAGTCAAAAGATGAATCTCAAAGCTTCAACCAGTTTGTTAACTGAAGTTCAGAATATGTCTATTTTTAGCGCCATTACATGATAATAATTATTTTATTATTATTTTCAAATTTGAACTTCAGACAGTGGCAGTCGAACTGAAAGGCAACCAATCAGAGGCTTTCTATTCTGGTTAGGGTTTATGAATTCTTGCAGTTGCTAAGTGGTGCGAATTCTTTATTATTTATATGTGACGCCATCTTCATTATTCTTCACAAGCTTTCAAAGAAATTCGTATTTCTCAAGAGCAAAATTAATCTCAAGAGAAATTCGTGATTTTTCAAAGGCAAGCTCATTTCTTTCAGAAGAGATCGAATTTTATTAATTCAAAGCAAATTCAAGAGCAAATTCGTATTTCTTCAGAGGTGAAGGGCGCACTTCCAAGACAATTCGCAAATCTTTCTTTTCAAAGGCGTATTCCAAATTCTTTTCAAAGGCGTCTCAAATTTCAATACAATTCGCAAATTCTTCAAGGATTTTAAGGCGAATTCCATAAACAATCAAAGGCGAAACCTCAAATTCAATACAAATTCGTATTTTCTTCAAGGAGAAATTCGAATTTCTTTCATTAAAAAGGCGCAAACTTCAAGAGGAGCAATTCGTGGTTTTCCCAAACAAGGCGAATTCTTCCAGTTCAGAGGCAAAATCTTCATCAATTCACAGAGGCGATTTTTCCTAACATATCTTTTTGCAGATTCAAGTTCACAAATATCAGTTATTTGAAGAAATCTTGGGCGATTTTCACAGAAGAAGACATCAAAAAACGTCTTTTGCATCCTTTAAATCTCAGATTTCTCACAAAATACCTTGTGCATGTTCCTGAAATTGGCGAATTTGGCAAGTCTCAGTATCTGGATCGTTTCCATATAATTTCCTC